>VWZW01003558.1:3786338-3887543 GCA_013397115.1 Edolisoma coerulescens | reverse complement strand
CCTAAAGGATCAGTTCCAAAAGCAACTTCAAGATAAGGTAATACTTTACACAGATTACACGCTATTAAACTAGAATGGTAACGTGCTTCTCCTTTCTTAAGAATAAATATTCACTTTAAAAAAAAAAAAAAAACTACAAAGAACTTTGAAATGCATTATAAAATATGTTCCTTAAAAACATAACCTCAGCCAGGGGCCATGAACTTAGGAAATCTATCTCTGTATTTTTCTTCCCAATGCTGGTAATAAGCAAAACAAGACAAAGAGAAATAACCAAAACTTTTTCATAGAAGAAGGAGAAATCAGGTGAAACAAGCTTTTTTCTTTTTTTTGAGGCAGTCACACAATAAATAAAAAGAGATTTAATAGGAAAAAATACAATTTTTAGTAATGCATTTAAGAAATTCTTAATACCTTAACTCAAATGGTCTTCTAAAACCACTGCAAGCTGTAATATGAGAAGAACTACACTTATCTGAAAGAAGAAAAACTATCCAGTAAGCAGCTAAAGGTTTTTGTTATGCCTGGCTTTATTACCTCTCTACAAAAATACTAGCAGAATGGCAATTACAGGTTTTTTTTCCATTAGGGGATATTGTAAACACTGATTAAAACAAAACAAACCCAAAAAGCAAACAAACAGAAAACCCAAACAAAACCAAACAACCAAACGGAAAGGGAAAAGAGAGGGGAGAGGAGGGAAGAAGGGAAGAGGAAGAGAATGCAGAGTCAAGTCCTAAGTCTGGAAAATCCTAACTGACAGAGAAACCAGAATACAACTGGAATTACCATTCAACTTTTTGACATTTATTGAAATCCATGGGGAAAAACATACCATGTTAAAGAAAAGAAACAAAAAACTACTAAAGAAAAATAACCATGACAATGTTTATGTCTCCATTTTTAGATTATGTGTACGTATTGCCAAGGAAAAAATAGTCAAAATTTCTTCTCTGTGCAGTTTTTTCAAGACTGTATATTAGTTTCAGGGTTTTCAATAATAAGTCAGGAACTAGAAAAAGAAGGGAGTTCAGAAAACAGCAAACCTGACATTACAAACTGGAGAAATTTAATTTGGCATGATTCAGAGTACATGCAGAATTTACTCAGTAAGCAGTAACTTGGAAACATACTAAGCCTAAACTGGCTTACTATTCATATAATATATATGGCTTTTTACATCAAACTTTTGAGTCCTACACCAGCATGAGAAAATGAGAATGTAAAGATAACCTGGACACAGCAAAAGTACAAGTTACTCAATTAGGCTTTTTAGGATTCCAGTACAGATTCCAAGGGGAAAGTACAAAAGTTTCTGCTCAGTAAGATTTGACTGATTAATGTACAGATAACATGATCAAGCAATAGCAAAAAGCATCCAGATGGAAAACTACCTATGTCTCTAATTTCTGCCACCCAACAGACCTTTTCAATATTTTGTACATTCTCCAGATAACTTTGACATGTGTCTAATGTATACACATAGAATGGTGTGGGTTCAAAGGGATCTTAAAGATCATCAACTTCCAATTCCCCAGCCATCAGCAGGGACATCTCCCACTAGACCAAGCTGCTCAATGCCCCAGCCAACCTGGCCTGGAACACTGCCAGGGTTGGGGCATCCACATCTTCTCTGGGAAACTTGTTCCAGTGACTCACCACTCTCACAGTAAAGAATTTCCTCCATATATCTAGCCTACATTTCCACTCTTTCAGTTTGACCCCATTACTCCTTGTCCTATCACTACAGTTCCTGATGAACTGTCTCCTCAGTTCCCTTGTGGGCCCCTACATATACAACATACTCTTTGTATGCTAATGTATACACACAAAGACTTGAAGAGGTGAGCCATTACTTACACAATTTCTTCAAAATTAGAGCAAGGTGGAAAAGGAATGCTTAATCTACCTATCAAACTTAAAAAAAATATCTCCCTCAGATAAACATTACAGCTTGATGACGGCTAATAAATTACTAAGTTCACTCATCACAGCTTTGCTGGTTTGCTTTTTTTAAAGCATAGAATTCTATGTTCCTTATATCATTAAGTAATGGAGTGAAAGCTTTTCCTATCAGTATTTCTACCGACAACTACAATAACTCAAGAGATCCACTGGCAATAAATCCTGAAAGTGTAGTGTAATGTTGCATATTAATTCAGTTTGTAACACTGACTACAGTAAGCTGCACTGCAAGCTGACAAGAATATACACAGTTCATGTGTGCTCTAATCATTCACCTTCCATTTTAATTTAAGAGGAAAACCAAAAGTTCATCCAAAGTAGAATTACATATTACATATACGAAATATATGCATAAATAAGACTAATGGATTAAAATTCCCAATTTGCAGATTAACAAATCTAAAACACAGAAAAAAGCAAAGAGATAAAATAGTAGTTTAAGTTGTCTGCAAGACTTGAAAAACCTCATAGCTAGGCTAAAGATGAGCTATGACCCATTCGTGCACCATGCTTCTTTGAAGTAGAAAGAATTCGTGCATTTTGGTCAGGAGTCCGTATCTGTGCCAAGTCAGAACTGGGGATGTATTAACAATTCCTCCCACTAAAAGGTAGGACAGGGAACTTCTGGAATCATAATCTGTTTGAACTGTTATATTAGCTTTTCCTAATTCAGTAGTTTGCCAGGTATCTCTAAGTTACCTCTGAATAAGGTAGATAGAACTGCCACATTGTTTTCCATACCATTAAGAGATACAAGCTATAGAATTAAAACAGCTTTCTAGAAAAGCGACTGTGGAAAAAAAAGAATTAATAGTTATAATTGAAGTATTAACAATGGTCATGATTTCCACTTATTGTTTTAGCTATGTAAACACTGATGAGGACTGGACAATGTATGTTTGAAGGTTCACCACTCTTCCAATTGTATGGTTACCGAAAATCACTGGCAGATGTGACTACAGACCTTAATATGAGGGTGGGAATCTGACAATTTACATTAAAAAAGTAAGTTCTTAGATCCTAAAAATATAGGAGCTTGGGTACTGAGATACTAAAACTATGGGGCAAGAATGGAAAAAATGAACTGTCAAAAATACAGCAAGCACAGCTTGTGAAGATCAGCTCCATTTTATGTTTAGTCCCTCATTTACCCAAAATCTAAATATTCAAAGAACAAGAGGAAATCTCTGTGGGTCCAACGTTGACAGCGTACACTCACAGACACTGCGACTCCAGGAGAGAGTGGCAGGAGCAAATGTGGCTTCCAGTCTGAACTGCGAAGACAAAAGCTTTCAAAAAAGAACAAGCCATCTTCTGATGTGTTACATGCGAGACACTTGGGGCTTTAACAGTTACGTGAATTTACTTACTGAGAATTCTTAGCCATTGCTCCACAACCTAAAATACTTTTGTCACTGAGTGCACAAACCACCACAGAAAAGACATGAAGTTTTCCTCACAGAAATCCATGACTGCTGTACCACTGCACTCCCAATGCAGCCTCTCGAGAAAAAGACTCTCAAGACTTCTCAATCAAGATGAAGAATCTAAAAGCTCCATAGCTTAGTAGCAAGAGCACACATCCAATGGGAACTATGTGCTTCAATCCTGGAAAAAGGGCAGGTTATCTGTATAAATATTTAAGACCTCAAGTTTCTAAAATGAGTTGCCATAAATGAGAGGCATCACTTTTTCTTCCCATTCTCAATTTAAAAGTAAAAACAAGACAAAAGAAAAATCAACCTGACTTTAATAGCTTCTGATTAGTGAAAGAAAATTCAGCTACCCCACTATAGCAGCCTAGTACTCTACACATACTTTCAGCTCCTAGATTTTCGTACCATGAGTGAAATTAATCCACGGGTATTCAAATTTTGATTCAGACTGGAGCAGATTTGAGGAATAATGTGATGATAGTCAAGAAGGGTAACTACAGACTAAAATAAAATACTATAAAATATGAAACCATGAAACTGGGGCAACTGTATAGATTTGCAATTTATAGCAAAATTTTGAAATGTTCTAATTTCGATGAATTAAGATACACAAGGGATTTTTTTATTTTATAGCTATAAATTCACAGGTTTTATATAAACTATAAAAAAGATAAATAAAAAATTATAGCTTTTATATTAATTATCTTCCATTTTTCATTTTCACATGAGTTTACTTTTTTTTTTCCTTTTGGGACTTTAAGTTAAAATAGCCCATGAATTCCAGTATGTAACTGTTTCTTTCTTTGGGCTTTCATAAAACCAACTTAAAAAAGGCTAGAAAATGACTTAGATCTAATTCATTATCAATTTTTATTTATTTATCTTAGTAATCTCTCATAACAAAATGAAGAAAAATGGAGTTAGGAAAACAGAGTTACTTTTTTACTTAGAATACAGAACTAGTGCTGGCCACAGCTGTAGAAGACAGATGATTTTGCAGTGCAAAAAAAGTTCCTATGACAGACATAGCTACAGGAGAAATAGAGCTTATGATAAATACAACAAAGTCAGCTTGAAAAGGCTGAGACCTTTAACTCAATTTTTGGATCCAAGTAAGAAAACTTTTTTTCTTCTTTTGGATATTGTCACTTCAGGTTTTTCTTTCACTTTTCCAGAGCAGCTTCAATACAGGTATCACTTTACCCTGACCTACGTGTTAAAACGTCTGCTCAAAAGGTAGGCTAAAGGTACACTATTCTTTTTGCTTAACATACTGAAGTCTGCATTCAATAAACTGTAATTCAGAAGAAACACCTTATTAAAAGCATTAAATAACCCAAAGTATACTGAAAAATGTATCTCCTCTTTAGACATCATGCAAAGGCTTATAACAGGGAACATTAGTGACAAGTCTCACAAAAAGATTTTTACCTTCACTTGTCACCTTCATCTGTTTCCCATTTCAAAGGGGTAAAATTAAACAGCCATTTCATTTCAATGCTTGCAACCCTGTTTCTCTGAAATACTTGTAGGCATTGTGAAAGAAAACTGACTCCATATTTCAATTACAAGTCAGAGAAGAACAAAGCTTAGCATTCGGTAATTTACGAAACATAGAACTGAATGGACTAATCTAGAAGTAAATAATGTTTTTCAGAGCCCGTACTTACAGTGAAATGTGCATTTCCTCCCAGATCCTACTTTTACACTGAAGACAGAAGGACAGTATCTAAGGGAAACTCAAAACTCCCAACATTGACTTGTTTTTTACAATCACTTTCCACTCAGAAGTATCTGTGACTTCACACTGGCCAACTCTACCAGTTAACAGAGGAACATGATAACCTAAACAGTGCTATTTTGCTAAGTTCAGAAAAAACAAATATTCAAATTTCTCTTGAAATTTATCACTCTGTGATAACAAATATTTCTGAAAGGTGACAAAAGATGGCAATTCTTGACTTAAACCTAATTAAAAAATAAATTAAAATCTAAGTTCTGGCCTTAAAGATGACCAAAACCCCCTCCTTACTTCCAGAGAAGTATCTGACCCATTTCAGTAAGCCTGCAAAACAGCTGAGCACTGAAGGAATTCCAGAGATTGGCCACGTAATTAGCACACACTAAGTATTCAGAGCAACTCGCTGTACCACTGTAGTAGGAAAGAATTTTGGAGCACAGTCCTCTGCTTATTTGCATTTCAATATACTTTGCATCTCATTAGTAAATGAGCTATAGGAACCAAAAGATGAGGGAAAAATGGATAAACAGTGACTTTTTAAAGATAAATTGTGTATTTGCCATGCACAAAACTAAAACAAAAGTATTTTCCGAGCACTTCTATGAATTCTAGTACTCCGTATTTTTATATTAAAGTTACACTTTTCCAGGCGCCTACCAAGGTTTCCCCCGTATCAGTTTTTTATTACGATTTGTAATAATCTCAAACTACTAACGAGCTGTACAGGAATTCCAGAGGGAACAGAATCAATATATTTACTGTACTGTTTAATCTGCAAATTGCATAAAAACTGAAAGCATCCTTTATAAGGAAGTCTAACTCCAGCAGTCTTCCAGGATGACAAATACATGGAGCATCACCTTGGCATTGACATTAAACTTGTCTCATGTTTTTTTCTTATCACATAATTGTTACAGAAATTTACAATTTTTCTGCACATACAGTTACAAGCTTCAACCACAAAATTCTGATGTCTGGACAGACCAGTGATGCTCAGGTTTCTGATGTGGCTTTTTTTTGTTCGTTGGCTGTTTCTCCAGTTACAACCTTCTGCCTAAAAGCCAGGCAAGATGGCACCAGTGCCACAGTACTCTTGATCAAAACAAAGCTGTGCTATCTGTGAAATGAGGGTGAGGACACATCCTTATCATAATCTAGGAAAATGGAGCGGGGTGAGTCAAAGGATTAAGCATCAGTAGTTTAACCAGGTATAGGAAAACATTTATGAAGTACAGTAAATGGGGCCAAACATCCAACAAGTGCACAACAAGTGCATATGTAGCTCACTGCAGGGTGACAACCACCTCTGGTTTTCTCTACTTTTAAGTCTTTGTTGGCACATAAAGAATTCCATATATTTAAGAAATTACATTTAAATTACATAGTTTTAGAATACACCTTGTGAAAAGTAAATTTCCATAAAAATAAAAAATACTAAATAAAACACACAATGGAAAGGAATGGCATCTAAACATTTTTTAATTTATACTATTTACTCTCCACGGTGTTTCCACAAAAACTCAAGTTTAGTCAGAAGACAAAATATAGAATGAATGAAACAAAAACTAACCTCATAAATAAAATAGACTTTGGCATTTACATAGATTCCCATGCGTACTACTGCGCGCACAGCAGCATTCATTCCTGGGAAGAAAAAGCAAAATCACATTGTTATAGTCATCCAGTATTTTTTCAGTGTCTTTAAAATAAAGAGAACATTAATTCATTCCTGAAGAAAGACAATGACCAGCATCCATTAAAACAGAAATTTGCTTAATGACAGTGCAAGCTGCCCATGAGCATGAAGGGTTCAGAATTATTCTTTGTTACAATAATTATGTGAATGCCAGTGTGTGTGTTAATCAGAGATTAAATTGCTGCTGACTGCAAAATAGCATTGTAAAAGTTACAGCTACTGAACAAGAAAGTAAATTAATTTTGCAATAATGGTTAGTTTTCAGTCTGAAATGCAAAACATTCAGCAAGTTAAAATGTAGCTTCTTCAAATGAGAAATTATATTTGAACAGTTTTTATGGGATTTCCAAAATAACACAGGTGTATGTACAGTATTTTCTGGGGAGCAAAGCCAAAGTTGCCCTGGACAGATGCTCATTTAAAAAGACAGAAGTAGCAGTAAATTACCATGAAAAATGCCACATGGACTCATTTGACCGAAAAGCGTCTGAACACCACTTTGGTCCCAAAAATGCAAGCTCTGATTGGAATTCCCTGCTCACAGACATCTGACAAATTATACTCCTGTAAAGTCTTCCATTTAAGTCCCACGGTCAAACACTTAACCTCCCGAGCAACAGGGGAAGTTCCACTGGTCCCTCTACACAGGGCAAATGAATTTCTGTTATAACCAATCCCTTCAGATCCTGCATTACCTTCCCCATTATTCAGGAACTTCCCAAAAGTAAGTAATCAACTAATTGCTTCCATACCACTAAAACAGACATAAGAGATTATGCAAAGCATGAAGAGAGAAGAAGCTAGGCTACACTGATAGTCTTGGAACATCAGTAGAAAAGGGACACAAGAAGGATGACATTCCAAAGAACTGGGCAACAATTCTCCAAGTATGATGCATTTAATATCAAAATAACCAAGTAGCAGGTAAGCTCTGCTGCTTGACATAGGTGTTAAGTGTTCACCTCTTTGTAGATATAAAAAGTTGGTAACTAGAATATATAAACAACACAGCAAGCCACAAGGATCTAATTCTGCAGTATCTACCATTACTGGAAAAAATACTGAGCTGTAAAAGTCAACCTGTCTGAAGAATGAAGCTGAGGTTTTCTCAAAGATTCATTACTTATGAACACACCAGGAAGTCCCTGAAGTTGCTCAATGTTAAACAAAAAAAATTAAGTTTGCCAAAATCAAAAAGTTGCTTTTGCTGTTTGCGTAGAAGTCACTTAAGATAAAAATCATGAACAACAGTGTTTTCATGTAAGTTCTGTTTTAGGAAATTGTAGCAAGAATTCTTCCAGCCAGCCTCGGCCTTGTGGCATAGCTGGAAAAAGTTCTCAAATGCCAAGACAGCTAAAAACACAGCTTTAGACAAAGAACTGGATGATGTCAAAGAAAAACAGAGAATCTCATCTCACAGTCTGTACTGAAAATAAAAGTTAGCATGCTAAATCTCAGATTAAACAGAGCGAAGTTATCTCCTCAGTGAAGCAGTTTTCGTAACAAAATCAACACCCCTGAGAGACAAAGACCTTTAATTTTACCGAACTGACAGCTCACCACAGCACTGCCATTTTCCACAAACAGGAAGACTCAGCACAAGGTACTCCTTTCACCAAAGCCCACAGCTTGCTTCTATTAAAGCACATGCTGTGTGGGAGGCTTTTTTGTTGTTGCTTGGTAGGGAGGTTTTTTGGCAGTTCTGTTTTGGCNTTTTTTTTTTTTTTTTTGGATAGGGGTTGACATTGTTTGTGGAAAGTTTATATATGCATGTATATAAATTCTTAATACAGCCACATATTTTCTTAACAAATACCTTCCAGTTTCCATGTTTCTTGCATGAAAAATAGGTAAAATTCACAATTTGCCTGCTCCATGAAAGGGCAAGAGCCAAGGAAAAAAAGTCCCACAGATCACAGACAGAAAGCATCTTCCCAGTACCACCACTGCAGCTTTGTAAGTTTATGTAACATACATTTTATTTGTATTTTGTGTTGTGTATTTTATCTCCTGACACAGAAAAAAGACTTGGTTGTCTATTGGCAGGCTCCAGGCTTACATTTCAAAGGGCTGAGGACTAAAGCATGTTACAATTTGATACCTACAAAATACAGTTAACACATTGCAGCTTTAGACTTCTACAATTTGGCTGTCTAAATTGCAGTAATTCAAGAAAAAACATAAAATTTCATGAGCCGCTGTAGGACTGTCTAATAAAATTTCATTATTTGTGGAGTCTTACAACAGCGTTTGTGAATTACCATAATAACTATGAAATGTTATTACTCATGCTTATTACTTTAAAAGAGATTTATCGGGTTAACCATGGATTTAGTCCTGAATAATAAATGCAGTTTGATAAACATATAGGATTAGAATAGCAGCTTCAAAAGAAACCCATAAACAAAACCAGTGTTTTTTATTTTTTTTAATAATATAAGAATTATTTAAGATCTTCCTGAATTACTACTTGCTTTTGCATTAAAGCCTTGGAAAGAGGGAAAGATTTATTTTGCTCTTTTGGACTCAGCAAAGATTGAGTGAAATGCAACTACTTACATGGCTTTACATAACATCTGAATTAATTTAAAAGTTGATAATTTATTGTACTTGTTGATGTTGTCTATTCAATTGTCCTTAAAATGAGCAGTTGGTTTTCATAACAGGGTTACAAACAGTACTGCAGAAATCTTTAAATTATTTCAGAGCCACTCCCTGCCTCCAAAATAGTGTCCCTCTCTTGTGCCTGTGTCCTGGTCCACATACATATGTACCACTACAAGAGAGGTTCTACATGATTTTGTGTTTAAGCCAAGTTTGCCTTGCTTTAGTCAGCTAGACATGCCTTTAAATAAATAACTGTAACATAAACCATTCAAACGCAAAATCAAAACTATGCATCTTGGACAAGCATCAAGAAACACTTAAGCACCACCAATTTTAAAGATAAACATTGGCTTTAACGCAGGCTTAATGACTTAGCACATATGTTTCAATGCTACCCTGAATAAAGATTCAGACTTAAAAGACTATATAGCAAAAATCACTAAGGAAAATGTCTAAACATTACGAAACACGAAGACTTTAATCAAGTATGTAAATGGTTATGTCAGTAAGAGCATATAATCATCAAAAGAGAAGCAGTCAAATGCAAGAACTGAGCAAATAATTTAAAAAACAACTTGGGTTTGTTCCACTTCCTTTAAATTACATTACAGATTTTATTGGATGTATCACAATAATTATTCTAGATACCTGAAGAAAATATTACACAATTTTCCTGAACACTAACAGCGTATTAGATCAGAACATTTTACTGCACAAATATATACAACAGCGTAACATCTAGATGAAAAACGTACCTTCTTCGTAAAAATGAAAATAAAAATCTTAAGAGACCAGTTTTAATCAGTGAATCGACTAATTATAGAAGCAGCTTCTCAAAAATATGAAATGCATTGAAACAGTTACACTCATCCATTAATAACTACATTCCTTAATTTTACATACAAATAGTACTTATAATATTGTATCTATAGATACATAGATGTGTATTTCATACACATGTCTATTTGCATGCACTACTCTTAGCCGGAAGAGGTGCCTTTTGGGGAGGGAGGCTAGAATTCAAAAATTCCTTGTGACTATGTTCAAATTACGTAAGCGTTAACAAATAAACTCTAATTTGGATGACATAAGAAGAGTGCGGGTTGTTTCAGTTTCTTTGTGACTCTTTTAAAAAAAATAATTATTTATTTTACTGTACTAGCTCAAAAGCTTATGGTGGAAAAAGAAATTTTGCCACCAGGACAAGATCAATACATTTGCACTACTATATTTATATATCGTATGATGTTCCTCAGCCTGTAATACTTCAAGAGCAGAAATATGTAAATCTTTGTTTCCAGAGTCATGGTCTGTAATATTTCAAAACTCTGGAATTCAAAAGGCTTCTTTAGGGCTCTTTTTAAGCTGTTTTTAAACCCAGTATTTGCTGAAGGAGTTGAGCTTTTTCATTTGTTCAGTGCCAAGATTTCTTCTTCCAACCTATGTCATCAGGACAAGAGTCATATATCTACAGTACTAAATAAGTCTTGCAGCTTTGGGAAGCCTGGAATGCTTCAAACATAGAGATATGTAGCTCCTTACTTCAGCCGGATGGGTTATGATATTCCAGACCATGACATCCCTCTTATGCTGTCCTCCACAACACCGAATCTTTGAGTTTACCTCAAAAACAACATGGTCGTATTCAAAGACAATGATCTTGAGTCAGTCAGCTGGGCAGCGACTCCGCAGCCACAACCGCATCCTTCCCCAAGAGTGCACAATCGCCTTCTGTCAGCGGCTTTCCGACGACTCTTCCTGCTGCACAGCCGTACCTACCACGCTCCCGGAATAGGCTGTTTGGAGGCTGTGTGAACGTCAGTGACCTACGGTGGCCAAAACCGTCTCTGGCAGCCCCTGGCAACCCACAGAAAATTCAACCAGTGTACTTCATGACCCAAAGCAAACCATGGCCAGAGAATCCCACAGAGTGAGACGTGTGACTTATTAAACCCCATTTATTAAACCACCTTCCTGAGCTGAAACCAGTACAATTTAGAAATAGTCCAGAAACTGAACAAACGCATAAATACTGAGAACTGTCAGAACTTCTTTTGCCTCTCAAGGTTCTTGTGATTACGGTGGAAAGTACATTTTTAGTTCACAAGTTAACAGCTGGCTAGCTAAAGTGATAGACTGTCAAGTTTAGCACTTATACATAGTAAGTGTACTAAATACAGATCTTTCTTCCTGTGAAACAGATCACTGATAAATTCTTTAACTCCACCAAACAAAAGAATGGTGAGTAAACCATAATAGTTCCACTATGACACATATACATTCTATAGCCTTTAAAATTCTACAGGTACAAAACGAAAAGAAAAAGAAAACTTTCAAGAAAGTAACACCAATGTGGGGAAGTAACTGAAAACTTAACATGCCCTATAAACAGAAAGCCTTGTGTAATTTACATAACACTACTTCTAAATTATTGAAAAGTACAATAACAGCAAAGGCAGTAAATTCACTCTTAAATAATTTAATGTATATTCTATTCTACACTCAGATTTACCGTCCAATCTAAATCTTGGCACCTATTAAGATTTTGTGTTTAAGAGGTGTTTTTTCTACTCAATTGTTTGTGAGTTTAGTCTGGATTACAGATACTCTGAAGACTTTTAGTGTCCCAACAAATCTAAAACAAAATGAAACATAAGACTGGAATTCTTTTCCTAATACTACAACTTTTTTGCCTACTTCCAAGTTAGTAGCTTTGCCTCACCTACACTTTGCTTGAACAGATTATTTTCAAATAGCAGTAACAGCAGCATATTTCCTTCTGCGTGTACTTCATGACTTCACTTCTCTCACACATTCACATTCTGCCCTACAGATGGCAAATGACCTTGACAGGGCATGACTCATTCTGTCCCTTGTTTAACTCCTAACCATCAAACTGGCTTGAGGTTGTGTATTTTACACCTCTCTGCTGTTACCAAGATAGTAAGGGGTTATGGTCACACACTGTGTTGTGTTATTCAGGTGAAATGATCAAGTTCTAAAATGCTGGGGGTTTTATTTCCCTGTTCTTCAAAGTTAGGACAACAATGCTGCCAATGAAACAGCTTGGAAGGCATCCAGTTTACTTTTTTTGGTCTTTGTGACAACCCCACTCCTTAGACAGCAACTTTCACAGGCTGTTACTTTGGAACCCTCCATGCTTCTGTGGCAATCTGCCAGGTGTAAAGTCTAGATGTTACCCGTGGTTTCTGCAAGTCATTTAAATGCCTTAAATCACATAGTGGCAAGTGCAGATTAATACTTTATAAAAGGAGATGCATCTGCTGCTGCATTATATAATCTCCAGCCACGCGGAAGAGAGTTGCAGGGCTCAGCCTCTCGCTGAACACGCTACGGCTGCTTCAGGCAGTGCCTTGCCACACTTTTAAATTAAAATGGCGATTTGGCCACCAGACCATTAAGACAGAGGCGTTCTGATTCCCAGTTCCTCCTAGAATCATTTAGCAGTGGAATTGATGTCACTGACGGCAAACTGTGGATAAAACTTGAACAAGTGTAGCCCCACCGAGAGGCAAAAGAGAAGCCATTTAAACGCATCGATTTGTTTTTTCTCCAGAACTGCAACATTCTCCTCCTCGACGGTTACAAATCCCTTTCATCCTGATTAGAGTTCCGGATAATCCTAGGTAAACCCGGGGGCTCCCCGTTATTCCTGCGGGCAGGGGGAGGGAGGATGCTTCTCCCAGCCCAGATGACGCAAAGAGGCGGAATCTGCAGCGACTCGCAGCGGATCACGTACACACCGGCGGAGGGAGGGAGGGAGCGCGGAGACACCGGTCCATGCAGGCTACCACCGCATGGACGCGCCGGGAAGCCAGGGCAAGAGGAGAGGGGAGGCTGCCCCGGCCGCGGGTTGGTCCCGGCACCTCCCCGGGTAAAATCCGGAACCACCGAGAGCGCGCAGAAAGGAAGGAGAGGCTCCCACCCCCCATTCTCTTCAAAAACGCGAATGAGTGCCGCTTCTTCTTTAAGTGAAAGTACTCTCGAGACACTCCCGGAGGAAAAAAAAAAAATAAAATAACCGTAAATTAAGGGAAGCTGCTAAGAGCAAGTATCACTGAACAACTCTCCTGGTATAAGCAGAGCAAGAGTCCTCTCGAACTGCACGGTACATTCCGCGTTTGAAATCTTAACTGAAACTTCAAACTATTACCATAGAATCACAGAATATGCCGAGCTGGAAAGAACCCATCATGATTTGCTGGTAGGAAAGGGGAAACTAAAGTGTAGAATAAAATGGATTCTTAACTAGGTATATTGTGATCAAGCCTCTTTTCTTTCCCTTCCTTCTTAATGTCTGTAGGTCTTTTGTTCGCCCTGTCCTGTAGTAGCTACGACTTCCTCTACACTGAAGAGACTGAAGAAGGTGAGACACGTTTCTAGCATACTCCTACGGGGGGGAGAGTAAACCACCATCTGAGTGTCTAAACCACGGGTAAGAACATAAACGTGTTCCTGGTGCCAAAACCAAGTGAAAAGCAGACGAAGCGAGGGCTGGCAGAGCCCCAGCAGCGCAGCCAAGCCTCCCACCCGCCGTGCAGGGCGGCACGACCTCCTCCTCCCCCGCTCGCATCAGCCATCCCTCCTCACCCTCCTCTCCCCACCATCTCTCCAGGGAACGAGACATCTTGGTAGTAAAAGTTACTGCAGCGTTTCTACCCTCTCCCTTGCCCAGCCTGGATCAGAGGAAACGTGGCGAGGAAGGGAGGGAGGAAGGGGTGAGGGGATGTTTGAACCTCAGGCCGTGCAAAAATTATTTGTCTTTTAAATGAGCTTAGTAGGAAAGCCGGGTCGAAGACCAGCATGGAAAGAGGAACCCCAGCACCACTGCAATCCCCTGTGTCCCGCTCCCAGAGCCCTCTCTCCACTCCCTCCATGTGCCGCACCGTGGCTTCCCGACACCAGCCCTGGGGCAGCCCACGCTATTCCCCCGGCCTCCTGCATGGGCGTCCTGCCAGCCGGGGAGGCCCTTCCTTCCTGCCCCTCACACCGTCCTCGAGGGGTTCCTCGTCCTCTCCTGCTGCTGCCCCACTCCCCATCGTGCCCGCAGGTCCCCCGCGTTCTCCTTCCCCCTCGGCTCCTTCGCCTCATCCTCCTCGTGCTCCCGGAGTGAACGGCGTGAGCCGCTACCTTGGGCATCGCCGCCGCTGGTCAGCACCGCGATGGCCTTCCCGGCGCCCGAGAGGTTCTCGAAGAACTTGGGCTGGTGATCCATGGCGCTGAAAGAGCCGCACCGGTCGGCGAGGCGGAGCGCGGTCGCTGAGGGAGGCCCTGGCCGCGGGGGTCTGCCCCCGCTCCGCTGGTCCAAGCGTTCGGCCTCTGCAGGAAAAGAACCCGAGCAGCCCAGTGTAGGTGTGTGGTTACCAACAAATAAATCTCTGCAGAAAAGCTGAGGGGAGGGGGCAACTGTGTGAAAAAGCCCGGGAAAAAAAAAACGAGCGAGAGGAGCGACAGCGCCGCTNCGGGGCGGGAGTCCCGGCGCCGCCTCCCTGCCTTCCTTCCCCCTTCCCCCTCTCCTGCCCCTGGCGTCTGAGGTGGGGGCGATGCGGGAACATGGCTGGCGCCTTGGCACGGCGGCGGCGCGGGGGAGGGAGTTGTGTCGGCTAGAGCTGGCTCATCCTCCCCGCAGTAGCGGCTGAGGAACGCCGCGTGTCTCCGTCGCGCCTGCGGCTCCCCTGGGTAGCGCCTTCAGCGGGGGCTCTCCGGCGGCTTCCCGGCGCCCGCCCGGCTCTTCCGGAGGCTCGAGTGGGGAATCCGCCTCCAGCGTGTCGGTTCCTCGCAGCCCGACGCTTCTGGGGCGGCTCGGCCTCGTTGGCCCGCCCGGCTTCTGCTCGGAAGGCTCCGGCAGGGAGCGGAGAGCGCGGCTCCTGCTGGAGATGCAGAACAGACGGACAGTCGCTCCTGCCGGCGCCTGGCAGGTTCCGTGTCACGGGGGCGGGCAGGGAAACCCAGAGGCCCCGAGCTCTGTTCTTTCTGTTCTTGCCTCTCATCCATCCTTCCTCAGGTGTGTCTTCCCGCTGAGGCATCTCAGCACCGCAGTGGGTGTTCAGGCGCCGGTAGGAAAAGGAAGTTGCTTCTGTGAGTATTAATGGCTTAGAGACAGAGTTTGAGTCAGAGAGCAACAGAGGCAAAGCGGTGGGGAGGAATTGCTGTAGGTAGGAATCGCCGTCTTTCTGCCTTCCTTTTTGTTCTCCTTTTATGCACTGATGATTTTGCTTGGGGAGTGGTTAGTACTAAGTGCTACTACTTAAGCGCGCTCTTAAACTCCCTGTATTGTCACAACACGCTGGCAAATAATTCTGTTGATCATAGCAGTGTGTGTAGTCACAGAAACAGTTAAAACGCCGGGTCTTGGTAATTTAAGCAAATAAAGCTATATTACCCTGTATACAGTTGTTTGTAGTACTTTGCATAAGTAAAAGTATTTGCAGAATCGGGCCAACTTGCACAAAGTAATAAAACAAGTCAGGGAGAGAGTCAGGAACAGCGTCAAAATGCTGAGTCGAGTTTTATATTTTAATTGCTGTATTAATTACTGGTTTTATTCAACATCTTCATCACATCCCAGACAGCTCACATCGTAAAAATACATGTGCTCATCCTGTCAGCTTTCACACAAACACGTGTGGAAGTACAGTCATTTGAGTAGTCAAATTACTCATAGATAAATGCTTGAAGGCATACCTGAAAATGGGTATTTATACCTAGCGTGGGGGCAGCTCACATTTGCAAATCTACACTGAGACTGAATGTGATTTGACAACAGAGAAGATCCATTGGCAAATAGGTTGCATCCCATGAACATTAATGACTCTACAGGGAATTTACTATATTCTTTCTGGAATCTGAAGAGAGCTCTGAGTCATAGATTACAATGAAGGTGAATTTCTATTATAGAAGTATGTAAACATCCATAAAGTCACACTGTGTTCAAAGGGTTCTGGTTCGAGTTGAAGTCACATTCGTTTCTTGGAGAATAGCTCTGCAAAAGCTAAATTAAGGTCTGTGAGTGATTTGGGGCTTGATCCAAAACCTGTAAAATCAGGAAGATCTTTTGCTAATAGAAACTATTATGACTACTTTAAGATCATGGACCAGTGACCATTGTCATCTCAGGAGCACTTTGAGGAAGACAACAACTCGTTGGTTACGTTTGGTTTGGTGCAGCCATTTTAAAAAATGGGCTATTCCTTGTAGCTAAAGCATTCACACTTTGTCTGGAAGTAGACTTGGCCCTCTTGCTTCCCAATACAACCTCAGTGCTAAGGAGGTCCTATTTTCCAAAAGTATTTTTTTCTTCAATTGCTGTATGGTACACCATACATAAACTTATAAGTGATGTATTTTTTCACCCGTGTAACTAGAAATCTGCTAGTGATTTCAGTGTTTTCATCGTTTATTATAGCTACGTGTTGTTCTTCAGCAGAACTGTCAGGGAAAATTGTGTTTTGGCTGTGTCAGGTTTTTAAAGTAGAGGTGGGAGGAGAGGAAAGGATGTGGAACTGTTTGTTCCTGAGGCTGTTTTGATATCCTTAAATACCTGCCAGCAATACAATTGCCTATAATCTTAAAAAGACTGAGTGACTGCCTGGCTTAAGTGTTGAGAATCGTTTTGGCACGGTGTTAGCCTTGTGGGATATAGTTAGTGCAGCTAGGTACACAAGTGTAAATCATACTGACACTAAGACAATAGGCTGTTTTGAGATATGCAAACTGATAAACAGAAACTGCATACTCGAATAAAACCTCAGCAGGTCATTTGCATGCTACTTTAGGTGCTATAATTGTCTTGTTACTGTAATACTCAATGGAAGCAGTTTACATGGAATAGGGAGAGGACAGGTGGGTTTGACTGTTCTCTGGTACTGACCATTGCAGATGCTCTGGTGAATCCTTTTCTCGTTGCCTGTTTGTTCCCTGTGCCATATAGATCAAGCCTATCTGCCCATCTTTGAATCCTATCACTACCTAAAAAAATTCTGACTGACCCTTTAACATACTTTGGGTTGCTACCCACCTCCCCTCACTGCACCAGCATTGTCTCAGGTGCTGCCTTTAAAGTATACGACAGTTCACATCCTGGGTGTAATACCCAGATGGATCCGTTTGGCACAGCATGTTCCATTGAAACCAGGTTCAACTGGGAGGAACAAGTTATGCCCAAAGAGAATGAGATTACTGCATGAATACCAGAACTGAATTAATGGATTTCCAGCCAACTGAAACAGTTTTCTACAGCTAGACCTTTCTTGGGTGTGGATTCTCTGGCATTTCTGATACATGAGCCTTCAACTTCGAGGGTTGTCTGAGGTGCTTGGAGGAGCTGTCTCTTCTGCTCAGCTGTCATTTTTTCGTGAGACTTACGAATCTTAAAGACAAATAAATTCTGCATATTCAACTTTTTTAGTATTATTAAAAACCAGGCAGAGAACAGAAAATGAGATGGCAGGATTTACAGAAATTCTGGGATTTTAAAATGATGCAGGCTAGTCATGGAATGCACAGATAAGCATGAAAAGGAGGTACTAATAAGTCACTGAGCTATCATTTCTGAGCAGATGGTGACCGTGATTTCTTCAAGAGAACTGATTGCTTTCTTTCAAAATACTCCCCTACTTCCCATACTACAGTATTTCCTGGTCCTACGTGTTAACTATAGAGGACTTTTTATTGTTTTCTGTGAAGAATGGTAAAACATCACCATATTCATCATGAAGGAAAATCAGGTATTGAACATGAGCTACAAGCTTTTCGTGAATGTCAAGTGGCTGTTGCTTTGAATTTGCTGTAACTGACTTCAGTTGAGAGATTAGGTACAAATTTAAGGCATTGGGTAAATTCCCACTGAAATAAAACTACAGGAAGTTTAAATGGTACTGGAATCTGGCCTTCTATAAATGAAAAACACAAATTTAATTGCTATGTTTACTTAATTATAACTGTTCTTAATTAAAATAAAAAAGACAATGATTGAACAGTGTTTTTGTAGACGTTATTTCCTCCAATGTGTTTTTATCTTGGAATCTAAATGTAAAACATGATAAATCAGTAGCAAATTAATTCCTAGCCAAAACATTTTGAATGGGAATGCTGTTACATAGCTTTAAAACCAAAAACTATTGTTCAGCTTATAGTAGTTTTGAAGCCTCCAGGGTTTTATGGAAAATGTTCTATAAGTCATTATATAGAAAATATGTCAGTGTGGTCTTTAGGCTAGAGAGTTATTTCTTCTCTGGTAAATTCATGTACAATTTCTTAAATTACACATACTAAAACTTTTAATTTGTGCTCAACAGGTTCACTATATGTCACTGTTTTTCCTTCTTCTTGCTGCCAGCTCCTAAATGTACTGCTTAGTGCTACCATCAAACATGATATTTCTAGGTTATCTAACTTTCAAACGTTGATTCTTGAAAAAAGGCCCAACCAAGTTCTAAACCCCTAAAAACACATCTTTCTGTGGTTTGATGTGACCTGGAGTCCACTTCTTAATAGAAAAGTGCGTTCTTCTTGTTTTATTGTGTAGGAAAATTCACAACTGAGCTAAATACCACCCAAAATTTTTGCAGACCAAAGAGGATTTGTGTTACTGTGAAAGATACATCATGTAAGGTACACTCTTTTTGGGAAAACTGAGCCATGCTAGTCATACATGTATCATAATTGCTCAGAGGTTTAAAAATTCCTCAGAAACGGGAAAAAACCCTGCCTAACACTTCAATAAAAGGAAACATTGTGCTAATTAGACAATTAATGAATCACACAATTGACTAAGCTATTTCTCCAGGTTTGGGGGAGAAGAATACATAAGCCTTTCTCACCTAGAAAACTTCCACAGTGAGCCATCATTTGGCACCACCATATAATTTGCAGACTTGCCGTACTATGAGCCCCAAAAGGTGTATGTCTCATTAGGAAATGGGTAGGGCCATGTATATATGTTTACAGTCTGCATTAAAAGGATATAGACTGCTCATGTATTCTCAGAATGTGGTAGCTCTGCAGCTTTCTCCTTAGTAGCACAAAGGAATTTGAGATACCAAGGAGAATTCTTGCTATTTATGGGATAATTCTCAAATTTTATGATTTTATGTTTGTTTACTTTAGTGCTCAGTGTAAAAGTATGAACAATAACCTTAGAACATTGCCTAAAATGCAGAACTTTCTTTTAGATGAATGCCTTAACTAATTGATTGTAGGTGGTATTATCCTTTGTACAGTACTTCTGAATTGGTGAACCTTGGAACAGCTTCAGCATGAGTGTTGGGAGTGTCCTCATCCAGAAAAAAGTCCTCCTGATTTGATGGGGCAGATTGCAGAAGAAGGCTTCAATGTACTTGGGCAAAACTTACCTCACTGATCATCACTTTCTAGTCATCTTCTGTAATTGTCAGGCTATATATATATATATATATATGTATATATTTATATAAAAGTTGTGCACTGTGGAATTTTACATGGAGGTCACTTCTGTTGAAGAGTGGGTGATATTAAGGAGTACTCTGAAGATTTGCTATCCCATATTCTTTGACAGAGTTTGGTTAGAATAGTGTTTAGCCGCTTGTTTCCAAAAAGGCACGAATACCGAGCACATCAACTAAGTGCTTATGTGGATTGGGGCCAAATGAATAATTTGGCCCAAAGCTTTCTCTGTTTCTTCCCTTAAGAGAATTGATGGAAATAACTGCAAGGGGAAAATTCTGAAATGACTAGGAGAGATAAAGAATATATATGATTTGTGCAACTCAGGGCTCCTTAAGAAGACAGTAGTCTCTTCCCCTTTTTTATGATCTTGGGGATCATTTTTATGTGTAAAAGAAAAACAACACAGGAATATTTTTCTACTTAAAATTATGTACTCTTAAGTATATTTCAGAAAATGGTACCATCAGTAATGATCTGATCTAATTAATTCAATTGGTTAGTGTAACTTCATTCCTAAATGTGAGCTCTGATGTTTTACAAACATCACAATGGTTGTTGCCTTCCCAAATAATAGAATTTTAGAGTTAACATGGCAGTATAGTTAAGGTAATATGAATGTAGTTACATGGTTACTGATGCAATGAATTAAGAATACAGTCCTCCCAAATATTTGTTTGTGCAGCATTTCCCCCAAATATTCAACAGTTCTCATGATACTGGAGAATTTAATTTTTTTTTTTAAATTAAACTGATTGAAACTGTGGTTTACAATTTGCAAACCTTATGTTTTGTAATACATGAGAGTTAAAAACGGTGAACTTGTTCTCCGTTGCAGTGTAAATACTCAACTTCCTACTTACTGAATGGTTTTGCTGAAGTTTAAGAATTTGTAATGCTTTCATTTGTACTGCTAAGCAGTGGATTTGATACATATTTCTTGTTGGATTATTTTACCTTTGAGGATAGATTTCACTTTTTGCAATAGAGATTGTGCTGTTTTCTTAGCAGTTTTGTGCCTTGCCTGAAAATGGAAGCTCCAGCAATGCTTAAAATAACTTAAGTGGTTGTAGAGACCTCAGGCAGCCATTAGTGATAGCCTGCTCAGATGGACAGAATGATACATGACTGCAGATTTCGTTGTACCCACCGTCAGCCTAGTCCTTCAAAGGCTCTTCTTGTTCAGTGTGGTGTCTTTGGACTGAAAGAGGATTCAAGATTTCGTAAGCTTAATGGAGACATTGATTTGGGGGCAGTGAGGTGGAGGGAGAGCATAACTGCTCTAAATGGAATCTGTTCCATATTGTACAGGACATCTTTGCCTCTTCCACAAACTGTCTGGGGAGTACAGTGCCACAGAGTTGTGTTTGTAGGACTGAGGAGACTAGAAAAGCAATTTTGGTACCAGAGCAGATAGTGGGATTACTTGTGTGTTAGCAGCCAGTAGGTTCTGAGAGAGATTACAAGTACCTAGAGAATGCAGTCAAGTAAGGTATTCCATCCAAATAATTAACATTTCATGAGCAGTCTTTACCTTTGATTTTTTTTGTGTGTTTTATTCTGTTACAGTGTCACGAATAATGTGTAACAGCAAAGATTGTTTCTTCAAGAGGACATATTTTTACTTACACTGTTCACTGGTCAGTCAATGCCTCATTTCCTAGCATTTGCTGTTCTTTCACTCTTCTCCCCACTCCAGCCTTCCTCTCCTTCCTTTTATGTATTCCCTTATCATCTATTTTCCTTTTCTCCTTGCTTTCACTACTTTCTACTTCCTTCACACCTCTTTCCTCCTTTCTTCTTAAATTGAAGATAAGAATGTCAGGAGTTTTTTCATTCCAATTGTTAGTTTTAGTATAGTAGTTAATTGGTACAATTTTCATACTCTTGCTTTAAATATTTATATGACATTGATTCAGTATCATAATGGATGATGAAAAATATGTAATGTTTCACTTACAGAATTAAAAAATAACCTTTAATAACTGGCAGAGCCATTTTCATTTGCGAGAAGCCAGTCTGGATGCCTTATGCAATGTGATCTGTTTTCTTCCTGTGTGGGAAATTAATAACATCTCATTTCTCCTTGTCTGTGAAATTTAATTTGTTAGGAAAGATGTATTTAATATTGAATTCTTGGGAAAATGCATTTGTATTCATCCTTTGCACAGAGCAACACCAGAAGAAGTCTAATCTCACATTCTGTAGCACAATCCCCTCCCTACCCCTGAAAATAAAGTCAAGCAAAAAAACCCTCAAACTTACTGCTTGTGCCAGAACCTACAGTTTAAAAAATACTTTGACAGGCATAGCTGAGAATTTAAGTAACATATTTAAACTGTGGAACAGAGCTGAGTAAAAAGCCCAAAACAGATTGGTTTTGCTTTTATTTACAGAATTAATAATGTTGTAAACTTCTGCAGAGCATAGACTTTAAGAGTTTGAGCCACTGCTATGAACATATTAAATATTTGGTTTCTTGCCTTTTTATTTTTCTTTTTTCTGTACTTGCATTATAGTTCCTTGAATCCCCTTAGCATTCTAATTAAGAAAAATTAATTTATTTGATTGTTTTTGCAAGTGACCAAAGTCCTTTTAAAATACATCTTAGTAATACCATTAGGATCATTATGTGAAAGTAAACAGCATATTGTGAGTAAATTGAACGGTGATTGTTTGGATCAGGCATAGATGGAGCATATTTAATGTTTACAGTCAATTATCTTAGGCTGATCATTTCCCTTCCAGGAAGGCAGTGTTTCTTTGACATTGAATATCTCCATTTGCTGCTGAGGCCAAATGCCTCACACAGCGTCTTGTCTGTAGAATCTCAGTGTTGTGTGGAGGTTGGCACAGGCCTCCCATTGCTTTCGCAAGTGTTACGGTGTAGTTCTCTTCAACTTTTTTCATCCAGGGAATCAGAAGGTCCGTGTGACTTATCTCCTCCCCTGCGTCCCAGTGTAGGATGTGCTTTGGAGTATGGTGTAGCATCTTCCATGGAAGGGAGGAATGTCAGTTTTGGGCTAAAAACATCGGATGGGGCTTGCACACGTGGTTACACTGCCACGCAAATTGCAGCTGGTCTGAAAATAATTTTGTTTTAAGAAAGAACCAGTGTAGTTTTAGAAACCTGGGCTCCTGTGAGGAAATTCTTACTGTGCAGCTGTCAGGGTGAACAGCATGAGTCACTGCAGGATTGAGACTAGTGAGCAAAGAGGAAGCACTTCATTGCTGGCAGACTCAGGCCCAGGGGGTACCTTGTTGTCCAGGGAAGACAATCGTTAGAAGCATGAAGAGGCCAAAATTACTGAAATTACAGGCATTCGATTTGCAGGTGTTGGGGCTGCAGTGTCCCCGAAAGCTGTGCACCCTGACGAGAGGCCACAGTGCGTGCTGCTGTAGATGATGTCATCAAAGGATGGGATTTTGCTACAGAGTTAGGCCAGTACTGAAAATGAAAGTGGGTATAGTCTGGCAGTATGCAGCCAAGTCTGAAGCAGCAATCCCTTCCATGGCACCCTCGAGCAATGTCAGTCAGCAAACACTTGGACAAAGAGCAATAACCATCCTTAAGAGGAAAGGTGTAGTGTGGGTGTTGGAGGGAGAGGCTGCTGAGCATGGGTACAGCACAAGGATCACACTAGGAGGGCAAATCGGAGGAGATTTGTACTCTGTTCCTTTATCATGGAGCTAATTCAGTTTTACAACCTTTCCAGCCTTGTAATGAGTTCATATTGTCAGGTTTGCAGCACAGTTTCTGCTCTGCTGTGGGTTAGGCCTTCAAGTTAGACCTCATTTGCATGAGATAACAATCTTGAAGTTCCAAATTAACTTTAAATAATTTTGCCACCTAGATATTGTACTTAAAAATAAGGATTGCATCTAGTTTTCTCTTTCAGGACATGGGAGTTTAATAAGAAAATTTCTTTGACCAGAAATAAAGAATTCAGATGTAAGAGAGTGCCATATGACAATTAGTATTTTCATTATTTTATCTGTAATGTTTAATATTCACTAGCAATTTTAGCTGTATTATCTATATTTATCAAGAGGCAGAAGTGATCCACAAAACAAAAAGATGGACAGTGGTTAAATGGCAGGAGCAGAATGTTCATTCTAGTCAACAGGAGCAGTAGCTCATTCTAGCCAACAACATTAACAGTTCTGTGACAAAAGAGAGGAAAGTCACAGATCACAGAATGGGTAAGGCTGGAAGGTTATCTGGTCCAACCTCTCCGCTCAAGCAGGGTCATCCTAGAAAATGTTGCACAGGATTTTGCATCTAGATGATTTTTGAAGTCTTACCTATGCAAGTTTAGCAGTAGAGACATTGGGAGCCGTGTGTCCATCGAAGTTTCAAGGCTTAGTCTAGAAAGAATTGTGAGTTTGCTGAGCTGGACAAAGGCTAGACATGATCTTCTGTGCTAGACCTTCTACAGGGGAAAGCTGGGGTTCCAGGTAAACTCAGTATTTCTGATGAGACTGTCTTATGAACTCAGATTGTTGATGATAGAATTTTTTTCAGGACTCCATGCTGCAAGAAAAGCCTTGCTTGGAAAATGATTTGGTATCTCAGCTAGACTTTGCTAGGTTTTTCTGATGTGGAGTTGTGGCATATTCAGGGAAAATGCAAGTGAAGCAGGAAGAAAGATGGGGTGAGGGTATAGAAACATGGAAAAGAAAGAGCTTTAGCTATAAAGTACGACTTCTTTATTGCAGAGCTGCTGTTCCATTTGTCACAAAGAGTGTTGTCTATGAACAGTTTCCATTAGAAAAAAGCATTTTGGTATTCCAAGCTAGCTAGAGATAATGTGACTGTTAACTTGTACTGGAGTTGAGGGGTTTCAAGAAGTGAAATCAGTAATGTTGTAGTATCACAGAGCATGAAGTAGTGAAAGTAAATTGGAAAGAACAACGTGGTTGTTATAAAATCCTTAACGTCTTTTTCTCTAAGTATTTTAGAATAATCTAAAGCAAATTAGACTTAGGATGGTTACAGCAATAAGGTTGTCACATGAAGAGTGTGTTGTTAACAAAGTCCAATAAAACAATATAAAATGATCCCTTCATTAAAGCACTATAAACTATTAGCGTTTTGATATGCAGTGTGGACTCTGACTCATACAAGCTTAAGCTAAATGGAAGCACTTTGTTATGATCAGGGAAGAAGGAGAGTTCTCTGGAGTATAATTCAGAGCAGCTATTTTTGTCTTATTAGCTACAGACAGCTTCCCCCTTGCTGTAGCAAGGTTTTTTTCCCTTGGATGTCTGAGTGAAGTTCACATAAAAAGACAATGTGGGGTTGCTTTTTTCCAATGTTTTGGTTAGCTCAGATTAAACTGAAAGCTGTGTATTCTCATTAAGGTGTAGAAACTGGTTTATGGCACTCATTTCTTGTTGTATGCAGCTGTGAGTTCATGTTACAAAGCTGTTACACAACTGTTGTCGCCCAAACAGCTCAGTTACCATAGCTGAGTAAAATCACCCATAAAAGCAGAATTTTCTCATTCGTGACTTTGCCTCATGCTGTTCTTCCCTGTCTCTCTCAAGATGCCTCTGTGCACATGGAGTGGATTAAAACTTCAGACTTTAAATGACTAGTGTATATTTGGTTTGTCATATGCTAATAACATAAATATGTCTATTTTCACTTGTTCTTGATATTCTTGCCATTCCTTGCCACCAGGTTCTTTTCTGCTGAGTAATAGCTGGGTCAAGGACAGCTACAAGCTCTTACCGTATCGGGTACACTAAAATATTCACACTGAATCTGAGCAACAAACCAAACTGTGTTATGTGCTTCATTAAATTAATTAGTTCAGACTATAAGGAGGGTACCACTGGACTTTTAATGTGATGTTGGTTATCTGATATAGACTAGGGAAGAATTTCAAATCAAATTACATCGCATGATATCGGGAAAAGCCTATGGAAATAAGAATGCAAGTATGAAAACATTCAAAGTCATCATGGATCTGAATGTGTGTTGGAAAGAGTGACTACTCTCTCATCTCTTTCACAGGCTGGAATCAGAGACTCATTAATCTGGTCTCAGTAAAAATGATATTCTATATAATGCAGTATTCTCAGTCAGTTCCCAGTATTATACCTTAAAATGTGTTCTTTACTTAAAAGACTGTGCTTGCTACATCTGAGATATACACGCTTCTTGTAATTATCAAGGCTGCTGCTGAGGAGTGAGGTTTTACACAGATGCTTTTAAGATGAAATTTTTAGTGTGAATACTCAACTGGTAAAAAAACCTATGCTTAAATTTTGATATTAGAAATTCCTCTTGGCAGATGAAATCATATTTGCTAGACATAAATAGTTGTGATAGGAAACAGTACTTTTAAATTTGTGCATGCTGGTGACTTCAAATGGAAGAAAAAAACTAAATCTAGTATATTCCAAAGATGTTGTTTCATAGCGTATACAGCCTGCTTGCTTTATTTATATTCTGAAATACTTTCATGTTGAAATACTTTGTAAACATATGCTAAGTAAGATAATATATATTTAATCCTATATCTACAACATTCCAAGAAAAAGTGTAGGCTGTTTAACATGATAATTCTTTCATATTTTTATTCCTCTTCCTTTTAAAAATCTTTTTCCTCCAGCCTTCCCTTTTTTCTCTCAGTACACAATTAGTGTTTTAGAAGATGCTAAATAGCTTCTGCCTTTTTTTTTTTTCCCAAAGCATAAAAATCTTTAGCAATTCTAATGCTGGTTTTCAGGGAAAATAAAAATTTGAATAAGCCACTCATGAATAGTGAGTTACCATTGGTATTTTTTGACTGATGTTAAATTTTTGTTGTATGAAGCCAAGATTGCTGTTATTCTGCTCTTCACAGCCTGAGTGAAATGCAGATACTATGATCTGTAGCCTGTGTTTTGATCATGCTATGGCCATCTGTTTTAAAGTTAGCTCCAGTGTTTTTGGACTACCCTGTGCTGTAGAGAGTTTTCCTCGGAATGGTCCCTAATGGAGGCCTTATACCTGCTAGCCCAAACTTTTTGTCACTGTCTGGCACACGGAGTGGATTGTGGCCATGACTTGTGATTGATGTCCCCAGACAGAAGATAACAGATGTCTTAGTTTCATATATTGCTTTAACTTGCCTGAAAATCTGCAAATACACAGAAAAATGTGTTTCTGTGAAGAGAGCACAGGTTGGCTTATTCATTGACTATCAAAGAAAGTTAGAAATTGCCAACTTTTCCAGCAGGAACTAAAGTGTCTGTCCTTGGCTTCTTTTTGAAATGCATAGTATCACTGCTAGATGCCTAAAGATTTCCTAATACTAATAAATCTTCCTCTATGGCAGGAGACTGGGAGAGATACTGTAAAAATGATGCATTCATCAAATGATTCATTAGCTGAAACTTGAAAGCCCAGTGCATCTCTTCACTCCTTTATTTTCCCAAAGTTGTTTTTGTCTGCTTATGTTTTCTGCATTGAATATTTTAAATACTTTTTGTACTTTCCAGTCTGATTAAAATAGGTTATGACCACTGTTAAAATAAATATTCAGACATATGCATTAGCATAATAATCCTATGCCAACTCAGTTTACAAATGTCTACATGTTAAGGAATAAATATGTATATATTTTAAATTGAGCTATAATCAAGGGAACACATTCAGAAGTGACGGTAAGACTTTTTTATTATTACAATTATAATCTTCTTTTTAAGTATTTAATGCTATCAGTATATGTAATATGCCTACACTGGCACTGTACCATTTATGATGGAAAGACCAGATCCATATTCAAACAACACTAATATGTACAAATATCTGCCTTAGATAGTTGTGAATGCAAAACACTCCCTCAGTTCAAAGATGTGGAAATTCTGTTCATTATTTTAGTTTATTATTTGGCTTAGAGGGATTTATCCATTGAAGAATTTTGATTCTTGTACTGATTTCTGTGTGACTTCAGGGGGTTATTTTTTCTGCTGGAACAGTGTCTGCACTCTCTGCACACTGATCAGGTCTCAGCTAAGTGAACACTTCCCAATTCAGATGATGCATGAACAAGGCAGTGTAATGAATATGTCATGAAACAACACTACTGTGTTTGTTGTTAAACATGGTGACAAAGTGATGATCTAAAAGAGTTGATATTGATTAACTGGTTACTCTTACATTTCTTTGTAAAACATAAAAGTTTGGGGTTTTGGGCTCTTTGGCTTTTTTCTGAAGCCATTTTTTGAAAGGAGAGATGAAGGGATCTTGTGAATTTGGGAAAGTCATACTGAAGTGAGGTGCTAGGCTGCTTGTAAAGACTCCAACCAGATTTAAAGAAAAAAAAGAACAACAAAACCAGTGTCCAAGAATGGTAAGAAAATGACACACATAGCGTATTACAAATATTTTTACTCTTTTCACCTTTGTTCAATCTAAGTTAAGTGTAAATATTAGAATCTTTTGCAGTCTCCTGATTTGTTTTAACATCTTTGTTTCTCTGAAGAGAGAGCTTGAAAACCAGTGCCTAGAAATCAGGAACCACAGGAGTAAGGCATATTTCACTGCTAAAAGATGTTATGAAACACTGTTCATTCACTGTACCCCTCCTTTCTCTCCTTCAAAACTGTCAGTTTCATAGATGTTATCTTCTTTTACAGGCTTTCAAATAATCAGTGAGCTGTTTGGAAAAATGTGCCAGTATGCAGTGCTGCCAGTGCCTATTAGATACCATGTGAGCATTTAAAGGTATTTTGCTGTTTAGGAGTCTCTGCAATAGAATGTAGAGATTTTTTTGTTTGTTTTGTTGTTTGTTTGTTTTATGTATATCTATATATATACACATATATAAAATTTACATCTGGATGATCAAACTGCAATCTCAGAATTCCTGAATGGCTGTGGAAGCTGGAAGCATGGTGTTGTGGAAAGAGGCAGATCATTTCACACATGAATGGTTACAGAGTCTTGTGACTGCAGTGGTAAAAGTGCAAGAGTGCAAATGGGTGCTGTGAGATGTGCATTGGAAAAGCATTAGGCTGTCAGAGGTTTGTATTCCCATAGCTTGATGAATGTACTGTGAAATCAAGTAATGTAACTGATATGCTCACCTTTTAGCTTGAAAATAATTTTGGAGGGCCATATCTATGATACCTCTTTTATGAAAAGTGTCCCCTTTGTTTTTGTAAAACAAATAAATAAAAACATATTTACATAGGGGTTTTTTGCATCCTTTTTATTAAGGCTTAAGTTTTTATAGTAGTTTAGAAAAATATTTTGACAAAAATAAATAAATGTATTTATAGTCTTAAATGCAAACAGTGTGTTTGCTTCTTCCTTTTATTTTTGCGTCTGGACATGATAGTAGATCCTCAAAGCGTGGATAGAAACTGACTTTGCTAATGTGTTGCTCTTCTCTTGAAAGAGTAGTTTTCAATTCTCTGGAGTATCTCTCTGGACTGTGCATGAATCTCTTGCCAAATGCAGTGGTCATTTGACTGTGAAAAAAAGGTTATTAAGAAGTGTGTATTAACTGGTTTGTAAAAAATTACATCCAATATTATGGCAAGCAAAATGTGAATTGAGAACAAGCATGTAATTATTTCAAAGAAATTTAAGAAAAAATGAATACTAATTTTAGCAAGTCTAACTAAAGTACAAATATTCTTCGGTTTATATGATGACCATTTCTTTTCCACCAACAGTCACATGGCTAATCTGACCCATGTGATGTCAAGTTTTTCTAAAAAGGCACAGGCTGCCATGGGTTTTGGTGCTGAATTAAAATTAAATGTTTTTTAAAAGCCCATGGTGATACATTGGCCTTGAAATGAATGTGGAGCAAAAGAGTTTCAGTGGATGAAAATCCATAGTACGTGGAAGTGGTGCACAATTTCACAGGTGTGTACAGCTTTGATCAGCAGTGGGACTTCTTGCATAATAAGCTGCTTTTTCTCTTTAGAGTTCCTTAAATTGAGCTGGAAAGAAACAGCCAACTTACCTTGGCCACAAATTCATCCATTTTTTTGAAGCAGTCTTTCACTATGGACTCATGGCTAATGTTCCGTCTGGGCTTCAGCTGTTATTTGAGTTGAAGAGAAACTGTTAGTTTGAACAAAGACAAGTAAATAAAAGTTCAAACAGTGCCCTCTGATGGACATGGTCGTTGACTGAGAGCACTGTAATTCTGCTGCCGTATGCAAGCCTGCTGAACGGGTTAATGCTAAAGGTAGTGCAGCACACACTGTGTCTGCAGAGAGATCAGGAGATGACTATATCAGTGTTCAAGGCAAGGCAAGGGTCTATGGATCTTTCTGTTTTGTGACAATACTGGTCTTGTCAGTGTATTCTGTCTGAAGGAAACAGATTTCAGAGTAACTGGTGGTCACTGACATTCAGTGTTACAGATGTACAGATGGGATTATGTTCAATCAGTAACACAAAGTAATTATCGCTGTGTATGTGTGTGTGTGTGTATATACACACACATTAAGCAGTAGTCGTTGTCCTTAGCTGTACACACTTAGTCCTGGGGCCTGGCCTGGTCGGGAGCAGCAGTGTGGGTTTGAAGGTCAGTGCTTCTGTGCTCCTGCTCAGGCCAATGTCCAGCCATGGAAAGCTCTCTCCCCTGTAGAACAGTGCCTTGGGTTGCCTCCCCTGCAGCACAGATGGGTTGCGTAGGGTGTGCATTTGTACCCCAGGTTTGCTCTCCTGCAGGTTTGTTGGCAAATCTGGTGCCTGGCACAGGCATTAGTTGCAAGGGAAGCTACAGTAAATCTGAGGCTTTGTCCTCTGTAAATAGTTCTTAAGCTGACCCCAACTGAGTTAACTATTTGCGCAAATGTTTAAGTAGTTTACTCCGCTGAAGTAGGCTGAATGAAGACCTAAGATTTTTGCCTACAACTTACATGTAATTCTTTCTGTTAGTTTGTCTTGACAGAAGTCAAAAGTACTTAAAGAAAAACACACGAAATTGATATTTAGTTAAAATAGAAAGGTACTTTTGTTTAGAACTAGTGCAGTCTTTAAGGAGGAGAAAGTGAAATACTGGTTTTAGGCATCACATCATTAAATAAGCCTATAAATATCATGTGTGAATTTAAAATTGCCTATATCATACAGGTCAGTAAAAGTGCTGAAAGATGCCTGTCATTACTTTCAGACATATAATTTAGGTATCATTACTTGAAAATGTAATCTTTTAAGTTTTCTATTGCATTTTCAACATACATATTATCAGTTTTATTCACCATGAATATCTGACTTGAATATAATGAAAAATAAATAAATTGCACTTACACAAGTCTTGAGCTGAGCATGAGCCTCATACATTCCTCTGAGAAAAGTGCTCTTATTTTGAAAAGGAGTGTCCGCTCTTTTGAAAAACTCAGCAATTTCATGCACTATATGAACAATGGCTGCATTATCATATTTAACCTGTGATGATAAAAAAAAGTACAGAAAAATTCATTTTCTAAAGTTTGCACTTAAACGTCAGTTAATTTTTCAACGACCTGAGTCTGGTTATTATAAATTGTTAAACAATTTTCACCACTTCCCTGTGCTTTTCTAAATTTTTTAGTACAAAAGTTTTAGCTAGTAATAGGCATTGCAAAGTTGGTATTTATTTGAAAATCGGGAATTGCATGTTCAACTCGAAGTTGCAATTCATAAGTTGCTTTGATTCGAGTTGCTTTCATAAGGAGGACCCCTATTTTGTAACATAAATATATCTTGCATTTTTGGGCTGCATTTATATGCTTAGATATTTGCAATGTATAAGCAGTAGTCAATAATAGGCCAAGAGGCAAAAGAAGATCTTTTTAATTCAGGCCCAAGACATCAGACTGTGCAGGGCTTTCCTCCTAAGCACAGCCCTCGTGTGATGAAGGGCAGCTCCCTCTGCCTCGGGGAAGATGAAGTACAGGAGAGGCTGATATTGCCATCCATCCCTTTTGTTCCCTGAGTGCATTTTAGAAGATCCACTGAAGATATGAGCTGGAAACAGGCGGAATGAATTGCTGGGGTGCAGTACCACATTCTCAACCAGTACCTTATTTTCTGGCATTGCAGATCTGGACTGGAAGTGAGCTGTGCACATGAAGTGATTTATGTGCTGAGAAACATAAAATTACCCCTGCGCTGTCTTTATGGGGTCTGCTTCTGACTGAAACTGAGGTCAGCATGCTGTTCTGGTGGTTTCCAGGCTACCAGACTGATTCCAACTAATTTTTCCCCTTTAAACAGCAGGACTAACAAGAAAGCATCTAACCCTTTTTTTGTAAAAATGGCATCTTGACTTAAATAATAGGAAAAGGAAGAAAACAGTGTTTTCTGTAAATAGCCTCTCCAGGAAATAATTTAGACTGAAAAGTCAACAGACAGAGTTATCATTTAAGCCTGTAATATAACATGGCACAATTCTAGTGTAAAAGACTCGTGACAAGGTGTGTGAGGTAGAGCTGCTACAATGAGATAATGTCAAGTGCATGTATTTTTCTACTTACTGCTTTCAGCATCTCCTCAGGGAAACACAAATCTTCATTGCTCACTTCATCACACTCCAAAGAAAAGCCTCTTTTGTTCTTAAAGAAAACATAAGCGTAGAAACTATAAGCACGTGTAAAAACAGGTTTATTGTGTAAAACATGCATGGAAGTCCCTTCTCAGTTGGTTTCTTAACAATGAAGTAAAAGTGTAAAAAGTGTAAAAGTGACATTGACAGAGGACACTATATCTCGTGAGTTTGAAGATTTATTTTCTTCTCAAGCCTATCTGAAATGGGAAGAGCAGCTGCTTGTTTCACCTTTTCTCAAATTTTCCAGGGATGTCTGTATGTACAGAGTTGAGGAAAGGGCAGGCCACAAAAAAAGCCAAAGCAGGAAAGGAAACATGCTTTCCATAGGGCTGATTTCAAAAACAGCTCCAGAGAGTATTTGTACCAAATACTTTGTGACTGTGGATGTCTTTTCCTTTCAATGGGATTATGTCATGGTAAAATACATTATGGTGTTATAGTTTCATCTGATACCAATTAGAAGGACTCTCAGATGACTCTGTACTCTTCTTGGGAAGGCACACAAATGTCATATATTCAACAGGATGAGTGTGAACTAAAAAACTTTTGGCTTTATAGAGAAGGAACATCTGACTCATAATTTTTTAATTTTGTGGGGAAAAAAAGAATCGTAATCTGGCAGTTACACATTTGAGAATCCCTTACAGCTGAACTGAAGAAAGATGGAAAATGACACCTATAGATTGTGACAGAATTTTACACCTTGACTTACCAGTTCCTCAATCTCCTGTAAAAGCTCACTCCAGGGCACACTTTGGAAGCACTGGTGGCTGTTGCGTTGGGGGTTACCCAGGGATGTAGCAGTAAGGCAGGCAGTTAAGAGGAAGAAGAAGCCACCAGGGCAAGACATTGTCTAGTTCTGGAACCAGGAGAAGAAGACAGGAAGCTTAACAAAATCAGAAAGGTTTTAAAGGTTTTTTTTGTTAAGTCACACAAGTGTAGGTGATTGTCAGCTCCTGCTTGTTCACTATGCTCTGTATTTACAAGTGTGCTGTGATAGGCCTGATGAGTTCAGATCTTATGGTGGAACATTTGAAAGTTAAATACACTTATCCAACGAATAAAGAGAAAAAAATTGTCTGAGAAAACGCCTTTTTTGATACTATTTTTATAATATGTAAAGGGTTGCATGTGTGTTTTGTTTTTTTTTTAATCCATTTCTGTTTTTCTGAAATACCTATTTTCTTTTCTATTTCTATATGGAGAAACACATACAGTATCTAGAAAACTGGCATCATTTGCTGTAGTAAATTTGACTAAATATAAACTATTTCCTACTAAATAATGAATTAAAAATGAGGAGTTTTTCCAGTTTGCCAGCAGTTTGCTGTAACTCACAGTAACCTGTAACTTTGCTACCTGTAACTCATAACATGATTTAGAGCAGTTGTGTCTAAATATAAGGTTGTATTTTAATCAGACTTTTTTTCATAAACTCATTTTGCATTACAGTAGTAAAGTAAAAAGGAAAAAATGAAATGAGCAAATTAATCTTATCTAGAAAAATCAGTAATAAAATTAGAGAAGCCTACCTTGTGGATAATACTCAGCTCCTGGTTGTGCACTTCTGTAGGGCTCCTGGGGCACCATTCTGTCAGCTGTCTGAGCCCCTTTTAAACACCCTTGTCCCACTTCCAGAAATCTCTGACCACCTACTCTCAGTAGATGATGCAGAGTGAAACTATCTTCTTTCAGTATTCCCTCCATTCAGGTGTGTTGATTTCCAGGCATTAGAGAGGCTGTATGTGGGTGGTATACATTTTGAAGGTTTTATTTAAACAGAAAAAACCCTCAAATCTGTAGAAAAAAAATGTTAAATTTTGTCTTACTTGATTTTACAACAACTTTGTTGTTAACAGTTTGTAAATAGTCACATGCAGGTGATAAAATACAGAGCACACTGTTCTTCTATATGAATAGTATTGTCTTCTGTATTTACAATATGAAGGTAGAGTTTCATATAAGTTACTCCATGTGGTTTATACTTGTATAAGTAATACTGAACAGTAAAAAAGTTTAACTGTACTCTTTCTGTGTGAACTTGTATCTTCATAGTTCTATAACTATTGTATATACTTTCAAATGTAATGTACAAACTCATATGCACACACATAAGTACGTGTCACATGTACATATATATAGACATGTTAATTCCAGAAGTTGCACCAGGTACTATGAAGTAACCTGCAGAAGTTTTTATTTGACTGTAGGTTGGAGGTACTGAAGAGAATTAACTTCCAGGAGAGCTAATCCCTACAAAATCAGAAAATGCAGGAGGAGGAGTAGTAGTAGTAATAAAAATAATAATAGCAACAATAAAATTTCATTACATTTTCTCCCTGAGGATTTTAAATCTCATTAACACTCAAAGCAGGTCTAGCATCCAACTGTACTGTTCTTGTTATTTCGTACCTGTCTGAGCTCCCTCATCTTACTGCATCAAGTTTCTCTGTGGTTGTTTGGCCAAATGTTAAGCCCTGCATCACTTGCAGACAGAAAGGGGATTGCAGCAGGTTTTTAAAGCTCTTTCTGGATAGATTTGCTTGTAATTTTAAAAGTCCTTAGATACCTAACATCCAGCTTCTGAAAATCACATTAAGATCATATTTGTAACTTTCATCTGTAATATTTTGTCAGTTTGCCCCTTTACAGAATCTTAATAATTTTACTGTAGTAATGCTAGTGGATGTTAATTCTCTATATGCCATTCATAAATCATCAGGAACTGTAATATACCTAACAGCTGGAATTAAGGGCAACTTCTGCCACTTGTCTGAGAATAAGTAGCTGGATGGGTGTGGTAAAACAGGCCTCATTTTATCTTGTGTTGAAGATGTCTCATGAGCATCTTTTCAGCAGTAGATTCTGGACACATGACTTGAATATTTACCATAAGATACCTGCAGCCACTAGGGAAAGGTAAAATTGAGGATTCTGCTGTCTTAGCATCGGGCCATGTCAATACTGAATAGAGGGCAGTGGTAATAGGGGAAAGTGGACATCAGTGCTGGAGGTTGGAACATTTTCAGACTTGATTGCCCATTTCAATGTGATCACATCTTTCAGTGTGAGCCCCCTGCCTACCTGACTTGATGCTGCAGATGTGGACCTAAATCTTCGGGATTCATTTATATTCAGGATTCTTGTGTAGTATCTTGTGACAAAATCGTAGCTATTCTTTCTATAATTTTATTGTACCACCAATAAAATTTGATTCAACCACTTGGGAGAGTGTGTTCAGGGAAGGAGTGTGGTGGGGCTGCAGCAAAAGCATATCAGCTTTCAAAAGGATTTTCTTTATGTTGTGTGTGCTGGTAGAGGTTGTTTCTCAGAAGACTGATGAAATAACCATATTGTGAGCCTCCAGTTCACCTCTGTGAGTGTCTGTAATCATCTGTTAATGTAGGAATTAAAATATGTTCTCTAGAAGAAAAAAAAACCAAAAAACAAAGAAACTACATTTTTTCTGAGTGAATAAGCTTATTTGAACCTACAAATCTTTCAATACCAGATTTCTTTAAAAATGTATTTCCCTTTAAAATTGGACCATCTTAACAGCATGAATACTACTTGTGTGCTGTTACAGTGATAGACTTTGCTTGGTCTGAAAGATGACTGACAAATGTCTGCGTCTGAAAATTTGTCACTTCATTTTTTTCCACCTGACTTAGCTTTCAACATTAGGCTTCACATTTCAGGATAATAGAATTTCCTTTTGTGCACTGGAACTCCGTTAGTGGCTGGGGCTGGCACCTGAAATGCTTTAGCTTTTTTACTTTAATATTTTCTTCCTGTATTGTGGTTTTCCTTTTATAAGGTTCTCAGCACTGATGTGGTCAAACTTTTGCTCTGCTGTGTTTCTCATTAAAGTATTTGCAAATAAACAAAAAGACTTGTAAAATAATTAAATAATGAAAAATATTTCACGGAAAATGTATTGATCATAAGAACTGTAGTCTTTATTGTATTTTGGCCCCTTTCTGCTGGTTTGACAGAGGAAACAATAGCTCATTTTCTCAAAACGAGGTAATGGAATAGTGTCAGTGTCATTATGGAACTACAGAAATTCCTTGAGCTAGAAGATCCCATTCTGTTTGGGATTAATGTGTGTGGGAGGGGTGTTCCTGCTCTGCCCCACCTCTTCTTTGTTTTTTAGCTTTTTTTGAAAAGGCACACCTTGCTGTGTGAAACATGACTGCAGAAAGTGAAAGTGACATCTGAAAGAAAGTCATTTCCTGCTCTTCAGAAAAAGAAGCCCAAGCTTGGAAATTAAACATCTAACTTAACCACTTGGAATTTCAAAGTAAAGAACTGTAACTGAAATGATAGCATTATAGCTCTCAAAAAAAAATTTGCTTTCGCTAGTTCAAGAGGATGGTTAGTGAGTAAATGATTAACCTTTGTTAGGCCTCATATAGATATGGCTTATAAATCATCTTTAAGGCCCCAAAATGGAACTTGAAAGATCTGGACATTCAGACTTTCTATTTTGGTGACCTTCGTGCAATCACTTTTTCTTTATTACTTTAATCCTTATTGCTAGAAGAGTGTCCATAGAAAAATATAGGATTGTATCAAATTGGGAGAATTTAACAGAAGGCTTTCTGTCTGCAGAAAGCAGCCTGAATATTGTTAGAGAGTAAAATAGAAAAGCCTAAGTGAGAGCTTGTGTTAGTAGCAGAGCCAGGAACAGCAAAAATCTCTGGAGACTCAATAATGTGAGCATGGACAGACTCTTTCCTATCATAATCATATTTTTCCTATCATATGAAACTGTAATCATTCCTACCATTCCTAGTGGAGAAGACTGCAGCATGATCTAAACCATATTTACATTTTCATTTTTGGTTTTCACAAGGCAGTTGTCTAGCAAATTCATCATAGCTTAGAGTGACAAATCCTAAAACTAAAATATTTACCAGGAAGGGGAGAGAATATTAGTATTTTTTCACTGCTATAGGTACCTGAGCTTCATGGATAAGAAATTCAAGTTGCTTAAAAAAAACCCTACTCTATTAAATTGTCTCACTTTTCAATTTCAGAGAAGTTTTATAACATTTGTGACTATTAGGACATGAGACATACGAGACTTCAAAGGCTGAATGTAGAAGACCAATGGTGATTTAATAACCTGACATTACGATTATGGGGCTTTAGGAATATTTTATTTGACTGTTAGTATTGTCTTGTTTCAGCACGCTACATTTTAGAAGAAAAGGCAAATGTGATTAAATTTGGCTTGCATACCAATGTTTAATTTGCTTTGAAAGGAAGGTATTGTTTGAATACTGAAGCTCTGAGCATGTGGCATCACTGGGTGGCAGGGTTAGGTTGTAGAGAGTGTCAGTCATGACAACACATTACTCCAGAGATCTTGTGCCTTCGTATTTGTAAGAAGCTGAAGAAACTTCTCTGCATCTCAAGAAATTGGGCAGAGACTGATGGCTTCCTGATTTGACTAGGGCCAGGCCTTCCAGGGTACTTAGCACAGCTGTTTTGAGAGACACTACTATAGAGGGACCATTTTGAACATACCAATATTTAATTGTCATTCTGAAAGTTTACAACCTCTTGGATTCTGGAACAATTTTCTAATTGGAGTAGTGATAAATTATATTTGGCATTAACATACAACCTTTATAAATGGATGAAAAGTGGAATGAAATCCAATGTTTCCCAGAGCTGGAAGCTGGATTTGGTGATTTTAGAAGTTCCTGCATATTTTTTCCACATTTTTGTGAGCTAGAGTAAACATTCTTCAGAAAGTTTTAACTCAGCCACATTGAATTGTGATTTGAAAGCCAGAAAATTACAGTAAAAAGGAGCTGCCTCATTTTCAGATGTTCTCACAACCACAGCACTGCCTAATTAAAATAACTGTACAAATGATCAGATTGTTTAAATATTGTGGTGGAGCCTGAACTCATTTGAAAATGGTTAATCCTTACCACTTTTGGTATCATTTCCTTCCATAGCATTTAATAATCCCTGCTTTCTATTCCTGAGGTTTATGCATCTGTTTTAGAATTCTCATTCATTTCTTTTTGTGTACAATTTTTCATGTAACAACTGAGCTCTATGTGTCAGATATTCCTGAGCTCATGTTTGGAAGAACTTTGTTGTTTATATAATCTCTTTCACCAATATTGTAATATGAAGCATTATAGATTTTTTTGGCATCCAAACCAAGGCACTGTCAAAAGGCCTGGCTTCCTGGAACTGCTGATAATCCAGTCCCTGGAAATCGTACTTTTAATAATTACAACATAAAAAATCATCAATTTTTAAAATCATGGCCACTCATCTTTTAACTTTTCATTAACCTTTTAAAAGTTATCTTTTGTTAAAACTTTCTCTAAACTTACCCTTTCTCTGCGTGGATGAATGTAGGCCTTGCTAGCATTTAATTTTTATTAATTAATTAAATTCTGTCAGAAATAATGCAAAAATGTTTCTGGAATATCTGTTAATTAGCTGTATAGTCCAGCTGTTCCCTAACGTCTGACAGTTTATCATTCAAAGTTTAAAATTAAAAACCTGATCAATTCACTGTTTAATTTCCACCAAATTCCATAGGATTTCTCACTTAGTTAAAGGTCAATGCAATTTTTAAAAATGTACCTCTTTGTTAAAAACATAAATGTCTGACATTTATGGAAATACGCAGAAAACCCTGTACTGACATACAGGAGTGTAAAAATGGTGGAAACCCACTAAATTCTTATCAGAAAACCTTATGCTGTATGATTGGCAGACGAAATTCCTGTTTTGGGAAAGAATTAATGAAAGACTAGAAAGGCCAATACAATAACAGAAATAGCAGTAAAACAAGAGGGAAACCTAGTTATAGCAAAACTCTACCAATTTTCAAATCTCTACAAGCTTCTTAAGCCTCATCATATTCTTTATTTTACATATTTCCTAATGTGAAGTCTCGACTCCTGAGCTAAGCACAAAGGTTCCAGAAACCGTACATGGAAAAGGCAGCTGCTATAGAACGGGTCTGGAACACCAGATACACTGAGAGACTGAGCTAAAAAGGGAATTTGTTTGTTGTTTCTTGCCATGGGTAGTGTCTGCTGCTTAGTGACCAGGTGATCTCCAGAGATTCCCTTCCAATCTCAAACATTCTGTGAGTCTGTGATTGAATACAAGGGCAATATTTTTGGAAAAAACCAATTATTTTGCTTTACAGTGTAGGATAAAAACAGCCAGAAACATAGGTGATGTCCCTCAGTTTAGGCGAAGGTATAACCTGGAGATTTAAGGAAGTCTGTACCAACTAGGGATGAACATAACAGCCATCCAGCTTAACTTTTTAGTTAAATGTCAGGCCTGCCCAGACTGCTTGCTGAGTCAGTACAGGCGTTGTGAGAGCTGCACAGCCTTCCAGTGCAATTTGTGTTTCATTTGTTACACAGAGGGGAAGAGGCACTGCTGTTCTTCCCCAGATACGTGTTAAAAACAAAGTTCATTGACTTCTCTCAAGAGTTAATCCATTTTATCTTCCCACCAAAGTAGAGCTGTATCATTTTGTCTTCTCGAAATACTGGACTGTCTCCCTTGAGAGTTTCAGACACTGGATCTGTGCCGTGCTTAAACATGAGATAGATGTTGGTCAGGCTCAGTAGCATACTGGGGAAGAACATTGCATGGCTTGAATAAATGAATTCAAAAAGCTGTAGTTCTGATAAATTCAGGCATCTCTAAGGCTTCCAGAGCTGAAGTTTTCAACATAAGTGTATGATGTAGGAATCCAATATTAATTCAATGCTTTTTGGAATTGTTCCAAAATAATCCTTTTTATAGAGCAGACATTACTGCCTAATGTTACAGTTACTTCTTTTTTCCCTTCCAAATATATATGTAATGTGCACTGTAATAGCTGGTCAGTATGCATTAACCTGTAACTTGAAAAAACTCCATCATTCACCAGATTCCACCAACCACCTGCAAGAAAATGTCATTTAAGAACTTCGGACATTTAAAAAGTTAATGAAATTAGAAATACACAGGGGACTTTCAGCCTTTCAACAGCTGGTTGTTTATAACTAATTACTGCATAGAATAGCTTCAGGATTAAAAAAGAAAGGGGGACAACAATGAAGAATGGATAATACCATCAAAAATGAGAAGTTTTTTTTCCAGTGCCAATTTAATGTCCTTGGTTCTGAAGGGCTACTCCAGAAATGAGGCTTTTTAAATCTATAAAAATAGAACAGATGACTGTGGAAACATCTGAGGTGGTTTCTGCTACAGTGACTTTGGCTTCAATTTTCCATTCGTATCTCTAGATTTGATAAAGTAGCTGAGTGGGTGGTAAAAACCAGATGCTCCTATCCAGTGTAATTGGAAATCTCCAGAGAGTAAGCACCTTCATTTTGTTTTTTGAGAAAACTTTGGATTACTCATTTCTTTAAAAATTCATAGCAAGTCACCCATATTTATGTACAGCCCGACAAATAAACCTGCAGCCTGATGTAGGAGACCTAAGGTTGAAACTCTCCTCTGCCTAATAAAAGGCAAGCTCAAAATCCAGGTGATGCCAGCCTCATTTGTAATAAAATATTTTAGGCTTATAGCACTTGTGCAGATCTGCTTAAAGTGAAGAGTGATGTACACAAGGCAGATACGTTTGTATAATAAAACAGATTTTTCACACTGTCCTAAGCAGATCAAGGTAGTTTTGGAATTGTTGATACCAGGTTTTGGACTACCTCTGTCCACGGATTGCATAAAAAGACTGAATTAAATTAATGAGAATTTTATAAACATTAATGTTTTTAATCATTTTCCGATGGCAAAATTATAGAAGATAATTTTTAAATTGCTATGTGTAGAAAGCGCTCTGTAGTTTACTTTAGGAAAGCTTAACTTCAGTGCAAAACAAATGGGAAGAGGAGGTAACACATGTGGAGAGAATGAAGCCAGTTTATTTTCAGTTCCCAGAAATGGACATTTAGAAGATCTGTACAAGCTACTCAGTCTTTTAGATTTCTCAGTAATAAGAAGCTCTGTCCTGACTTGCAGTAACAATTACAGTCTTGAGTCTTATTTTCTCTTTTTTTAAACAGGGTACTTATAGGAAAATGCATCATCATTACAGAGGTATTTTGTAAAATCTTGTCTTAGAAAGCTATATCTGGATATTCACACAGCCTAGAAACTGGAAAGTATGAAACTTGTATTTCTGAATAGAAATATATAACAAATGGGCATTCAATGAGTTGATATTTTTAGCACAAATTTGTTCATGTTTTTTAGAAGAGGTATTTGAATTAACATTTAATTATTAGGTATTTTTAAAGCTTTGTGATTGTCCTGTTAGCAACAGATACAATTTTCCCCAAATCCTAGAATATTTCACAGCATAAAGTTACAGATTTACCCATCTCATAATGCAAGATAAAATGTGATATGTTTATTTTCATTCTTGCTGTTATCAGAACTCAGGAAGATATTTTAAATGGTGAACATATAATTGCAAGATATTCTAAACCAATGTGTATATATATGGGTATTTATCCATACATAAAAATGTTAGTTGCAATGTTGATTTACTATAATATATAGAAAAAATAAGTAATTTGCCAGAAGATCTGAAAATGGCAGTTGCTGAAAATTTTGAAACCAAACTTTTATAGTGACTGGTGGTTTTTTTAACTGCAGAGGTAAATGAGACCTTAAAAATTGTTAAGTCATATATTGTTGATAAAAGAAAACCAGTAAATGAACTTGAAAGGTTGCCATTTTTTAAACACTTATTTCTGAGTAGAAAAACTTACGTCTGTATAATAAGTATTTGGTCATCTTTACCATCGTTGAAAGCAATCTCAGTAGTGTGATGTGGATACTTATATACAATCCTCCCATGTGTACATAGCTAAGACATTTAATATAGAAAAAACTCTCATTTTTTATGGTTTAGATTGTTCCAGTTGCCTAACAGACTTAATTTTTCCCTGTGCAAAATCAGAATGTTCAATTCCTGGCTTTCACTAGTAGTGAAAGTAGCATTGAATGGTTTCACTTTACTCTGACCAGCAGCTGGAAAATACTCTCCACCCTTCCCACGAATTAGACACCTCACTTTGCAATAATTTGAAGAATTTTTTTAACGACTCAGTTTTTGTTTTGTTTTATAGTTGTATTTGATGGAATGGACAATTGTTTGTACAGTGCATTCCTGCCAGTTCCAGGTTGAGTTGATTTTTTAATTTTAATTCACAGAATTTCATTAATGGGCTTCCTGGCAATAAGTGGAACATCTCTGATGATGACATGGCAGTGAGACTTGGGGAATTTCACGCTCCTCCACACTTCATGACTCTACATTGAGAGAAAGTCTGACACATTTACTTTCCTTTCCTTCCAGTCTACCCCTGGCCATTTCACAGAATCAACTAGGCTGGAAAAGACCTCTGAGGTCATCGAGTCCAACCTATGACCCAACACCACCATGTCAACCAGACCATGGCACTAATTGCCATGTCCAGTCTTTCCTTAAATACTTCCAGGGATGGTGACTCCACCACCTCCCTGAGCAGCCAATTCCAGTGTCTAGTCACCTTTTCTGTGAAGAAATTCCTTCTAATGTCTGAAATTCCTACTAATGGCCAATCTCCTTGCTATGTGCTAAGTTCAGTAGGTAGCGCTGGGCTTTGTAGCCAGGGAAAAAGCCTTGTAACCCTTAGGCCAGCTGCCTAGTTTTGTCTGTGGGGGATTCAAGACCCCAGAGAATGTATTTTGAATAGTGTCAAGGAGTGGCTTTACAGAGTGCTCATATCTTCTACTGATCATCCCAAACTTGGTTTCAAGGCTGCCTTCCAAAATGCCGTCTTTAATGTAGGACTGATGTGTTTGCCACTCATGGATCTTGGGGATTCTGGCAACTTGGAATTGATGGCTAGTCTTCATACTCCTGGTATATAACTGAGTTGAAAATATAAGTCATTTGGGTTTTATTTCACTGTAAGGCACAGAATTTTGCACAGTCATCTCACTGGCCTTTGTAATTCGACAGAAAAACTCTTGCAACGTCTAGTACCATTGCTGCCTATACTTGCCGCTGGATACAAAAAGAAGCAAAAAGTACGTTTTTAAATTATGTCATGCCACATTAAAATGGTAATGTTGCCTGGAAAAACTTGGTACGTCTTTATTAAGTGGAGTTTTTTTGTTGTATTGTACAAATTTGATATAGTGAAGGTAAAAGGAACCACAATCTGAACAAACCTTGAAAAAATGAAGCAAACACTAACAAAAAACATAAGAAATAATTAAATTAAACATACAACAAAATCATATGGAAATAAATTATTAAGTCAGTTACCAGTGAGTTATGCCCCTATCTGTTCCCAGTGATCTGTCAGTGAGATTTCCAGTAGATAATGGTTTTTTTGATTCAATCATTTTACTTATCGTTCATTCTCATCTGAATTTTATAGCAGGAGACTGTGACTCTTGAAACCGTTTCAAGTCTGGTAGACCTGATTGACTGGTTCTCCCTGAAGCAAACTTAATCGCCAGTCAAAGAGTTCATTAGAATTATTATCATCATGCCTACAAGACAAAATCTCACTGAAGAACATGGGGAACTAGAGGAGATCGTAGACTTCTGTGTTGTCTATCATAGGAGGGTTACTCTCCAAATCCATTGTAAAGCAGGACACGGGACAGCTAAGAATTTTTGAGAGGGAAAAATAAAAAGGGATCATTCCCCAAGGGCCCTCAGGGAAGCAACTGTCTCTTAAACCTCACATTATTAACATGACGTTCGTGGGGACCTTCCAAATGTCAGCAGAAGGCCACGGTGAAGCTTTTGATATTTACAGATAAAACTTTTTATGTCATCATTCTTCTTTTAAGTAAATAAAAGAAGTCAATAAATGAGAACAAATTCTAAATCACAAAATCAACTGACAGCTTCAGTGGCACCTCATTCGGAAAACTGGAAGATAAGCTGTAACCTCATGGTGGCATAAATGAGTAACCTTTAACATGAATGAGTTGTTAATGAGTGGATTTCTAAAATGAGATTAATCTTTGTTAAACATAGTGGTCTAAATTTCAGTCATGGACTATGTCATCATTAGAAAATGATGCAAACAGTTGGAATGAATCTGTAGAACCCAAACAGTTGATTCTGAGGAGTGGAGTTCTACATTATCCAAGTTTTGTAGTGGTTGTTCCTAATTAACTCTAGTCTCAGTAGACGCATTCAGTTGTGGTCCTGGAATGCACCTTCTGATGGCAGATGACAGCAGTGCCCTCACTCACAATCTGACATTTGCCTTAGAAACACACTCCTTACCCAAAACACCAATATGCCCTTACTCTGAGTTACTCACCTGGAGTTTTTTAACAATCGGTGAAGGTAAATAGGCAACTCCAGAATGTGATTTATTGGCACTTAGACACTCTCTTAGGGCAATTGTCTAGAAGTGTCTAGCTGTTTATCAATATAAAAGGAATCTACAGTGAGTAGCTCAGGCTTAGATGTCTAACAAGTAAAATTGTAGCTTTGGGCTAGGATCCAGTCTTACTCATGTATAAATTATATCAAGTCTGCTTGAAGTATTTTATGTAGTTGCTCCAAAAAATCACCTTATCACTTAAAATAAATCTATTATTCTCCAATTGATCAGCACCATTTTCTTTGATCTATCTCAGCTGGCAAGTCTTTGAGGTTTTTAGCCAAAACCATATCCTAACGGATCTATTAAAAAACTTAAGTGTTTAAAGAAATCTTTATTGAGTGGTTCTGTAATATATTTATAATTTCCAATATATAAACTACGGAGAATAGTTTTGTGATTTTTATTGGCCGATGTATTCGAATACCTAAAATGAATTTTGTATACAAGAAAAAATATTTTTATGGAATTATTTCTACTTCATTTTCTTAATCCTCATTCTTTTCATGTAAGGTTTAGTTTGTTTTTCTCCAGAATTTCCAGTTTAAATTCATGATTGTTCTGGGTGTTAAATTACTAGCACACTAATTGTGGAGGATATTTTTTAATGAGAAATTTCCTGGATAAAAAACAGTAAAAGTTAAATTTATTTTGTATAATACTTCCCATCTACAAGATAGCAGTTATATAAGCAGTTATATAATTACATGTTTTCTATAATGGTAGGCAATGAAGAGAGAGGGACTTAGGGTAAGTCACTTCATTCCAGAATAGATGGAAAAAAAATTGCATATTGAGGAATCTGTCTTCTTAATAGAATAGATGAGAAAAGACCTCTGGGGGTTGTCTGGTCCAACTCCCTGCTCAAAGTGGGGCCAGACTTAGGGCAGGTTTCACAGTGGTGTGTCCTGCTGCGATTTGCATATCTCCAGTATGAAGAGATATTGTCATTCCAGACATCATTTTGATTACCCTCACTGTGAATGTTTTTTCCATACTAGTCAGAGTTTCCTTTATTGCCATGTGTATCCATTACCAGTTGTTGCATCCCTTGCCCCTCCAAGAGGAGTCTGTGTCTCTCTTCCCTATACCCTCTCTTTGAGCAGCTTTAGTCTTCCCTTTAGATTTCATTCTTTCAGGCTTACAAGCCAGTTCTCTCAGCCTCTACTCATCTTGTGCTCCAGCCCCCTAATCCTCTTGGTGACCCTTTTGCTGAACTTGCTCCAGTATGACAATACCCTTTATTGTGCTGGACACAGAACTCCAGGTGAGTTCTCACAAGTGCTGAATGGAGGAGAAAAATTATTTAATTGGCCCTGCTTGCCAACCCTTGCTAATAGAGGCCAGGATGTTTTCCACTGGAAGGGTGCAGTGTTGAGTCATTTTCATGCCCCCCAGGACAAGAGGTGTGTTTTGCACAGCTCCTTACTTGCTGGTAGCACTCAGCATGTGCGGTTGAGTGGGGTTATTCCATCCCAAGTACAAAGACTTTCCATTTGCCTTTATTGAGCTTGATATCAGTCCATACTTTTAGTCCATTGGAATTCCTCTGAATGGAATTCTGCCACCTTCCAGTGTACTGGCTCCTTTCTTCCACTTTGATATTCTCTACAAACCTGCTGGGAGTATATTCCCTTCCATTGTTCAGGTCATTAAAAACAACACTGGAAGCACTGGCCCCAGCAATGGCTGCTGCTCCACAGCCACCAGAGCCGGGCTGAGGAAGCAGGGAATGTGCTGGATCAGTGTCTGGTTGTGAGTGTCTTTCCCAAACGAAATGATTCTACAAGTCTATGATCCCATGACTCCTGAGGAACAGTGTTGGGAATTCAGTCTTGGTTGCCCTCTATGCTGTTGATTGCAACCCATTCCCTGCCCAGCCAATTTTCCATAATCTTACAGCCCATGCATTGAAACTGTATTTCACCAGGTTGATTAAAGGCTACATTGGAAAACCATGTCAAAAGCCTTGCTAAGGTATTAAAATTTGTTGAATGAGTGACAAAAGCATGGAAAAAGAGATTTTAGTCGAAGGTCCGGAAATCTACAAGCCCAACAGTGTAACCAGAGAGAGCTACAAAATATAAGATCAAACATTTTAACTTTGAATGCAACTTGCCAGTCTGAAACTGTCACATGGTCATTGTGCTTTTTGCCATTTGAGTGCTCCAGATAAATGGGAATACAACTTCAAAGGCTCAGCAAAACATTCCTGATGATTCATCTTCGTACTTGTTTCATCTTGCAGCTCCCAATATTTACTCTGAGTGTTATACCCTTTTGTATAACAGCTGTTTTCCCTTCTCTGAATATGGTAAATGTGGACTATGCATTCCAGGCAAGTGCACAATAATTTCAGACAGGAAATAATTTTCTTTTATATTTGGATCTAGCAAATTAGGGTTTGAAACTCACCATGCTGGGGTATTCTTATATTTAATTAAAAACATAATAATGTCCCATGTGTTTCAATAAATGTCCTCAGATTAACTAGGACTACAGGACTGAATTTACAGAAATTACAGCTTTAGTATTTACAAGGCCTATTCTACACTTCAAGTGAATACATTTTGCATGGAATCTGTGCTCTTGTTTCTCTTAGGCTGTGTTCAGACGCCTCGCAGTAATTATTTGTTATTACCTCATGTTGGGACAAGAAGTGAATCTGTGTTGGGATGAGGCAACACCATTTCCCTTCCTGTTTCTGTACTCTTGTTCCTATTTGAAGAAAATGTATTCACAGAAACCAGAATGGTGTTACAGGCCAGCTGAGGACCCAGACTGCCTCAAAACTTCATTGTTTGCTGTGTTGGTGCAGTAACAGTAAGCAAGCCTCATGTGAAGGGATGGTTTATTATGGCAGAGAGAGTCTCTTGCTCTTACTTGACATTTTTAACCCTAAAAGGGAAGGATCTGAACATTTTCTTTCTCTGTCTAGGAAGATATACCAACACCCTGTCCTACAAGCTATAAATTCCATATGTATCCACTAACCTACAAGAATGATCAAATATATTTTTTTTGAAAGCAGTACTTAAAACTTATTTTTCTCTGTCTTTTAGGGGTTGATTTGGGTGGTTTTTTTGCTTAATTTTTGGGGTTTTTTTAAATAAATAAAGGAATATTTATGAATAGGTTTAATAAAGAATATATTCTGACTAATATACTGGAGCAGATATGAAACAGTCTTTCTGAATATAGCAAAACTCATATTATACAAATGTGGGAAAAGAAGTAACTCACAGTAAACCTCAGCAGGCATACTGATAACAGTCCAGATAAGAACTACCCAGCAAACAGCCAAGATAGTTTCTGCAGGATGTTCCTTTTGGCATTTTTGTGAAATGCTCCAGGAAATAAGGTATCTTATTCTCTAAACTAGTCCTATACTGCACACCCTGGGTGTAATATGGACTGACCTAAAGACTTCTCCAAGCTATTTTTTTTTTGCTGCAAAGAATCCAAATTAAATACAGATCTTTTCTCTAGCTGCCCTAGACTGAAAAGGAAAAAAGGAATAGGGGACATTTTCTTGCTGAATTTGAACCAGGCAAAATGTTTATTTTAAACAACAGACTGTGCTTAAATGACATTGTCTCGAGGACTTCATCATCGTATTCCCCACATGAACCACGGCATATTAACCCCATAATAAGGCATTTAAGTGTTAAGTCCAGAGCTTAAGTGAGGGCTTTTCATTTGCATCCACCAGCTTTTCTGTTCATCTCTTCTTTCCACTTTGTCTCTCTTGCAAAGTATTTTGCAAGCTGAAATGAATAAAACATTCAACATCCAACAGGAAAGGAGATCTTGTAAGATATTTCATCATGTTTGTTGCAGGACAAAGAAAACCAGAAATTGTTTCTAAACGAGAACACATTATCCCTGAAATGACACAATAAAATGAGGAAAATTAAACTGAAGCTGTTGAACAAAGGGAAAACCTCAGCCTGGTGTGTTGAAACATGCAGATGAAATCTGGTATTCCTATTGTAGGGAAAGGTCACTGGGAATACACGACCTGCCCTACATCAGGGAGGTTTTGTGGAGGAGCACTTCAGGAACTGTCACTCTCTAGAAGAACTCAGATATGCACAGAACAGAATTCTTCTTGATTCTTTGTTTCAAGTGCATAGTTTTTCATTTTCCTGTTCAATGTGTGCTTTCAGGTACTGTCAGTGCCAGCAGTGGGCCCTCACTGCAGGGAGTCAGTCGATTCTGTGCTGCACTTTTGTCTCTCAGACATCACACAGCATTACCATTACATGAAACAAGCCACCTCCACCCTCAGGCCTCTGAAGTCCTTAGTTTGCCTAGTTCCTTGAATTATTGTTTATAAATAATCTTATGTACTTGACCACTTGTATTTATTCTTTCTATGATGTTTCCTTGCCTCCCATTATGACACAATTCCCAGCAAAATGGCTCTATTTGATAGCATTATGGGCTATTTGATAGCATTATGGACTATTACCTGTTTCTGTTTTCAAGCCTGTGTAGCACTGTGCCAGGAGAATCCTTTACAAATCTACTTAGAAAGTAATTTTGGTGCAGATTGCCTTTACCCATTGTCATGGCCAGAACAGGAGCTTCAGACAGAGTTTGTTAGAGAAGCCCTCTCACTGATTTACAGGGTGCAGAAAGGACCTCCTTGCTTTCTGAACTCCTTCTCTAACAGGAGTCTAGGTGCAGCTGAATCCAATCTTAGCCACATTCCTAATCAAAGGTTTAGATCTAAAGTATTATATAGGTGTAACTGAGCCTTTATACTCTTTAACCTGCAGGATTAAGGATGGCAAACCAAATACATTTATATTGATACAATTAATTATTGATTTAAATTGATGGTGATGATGATTAGACTAGAAGATCTTAATCAGCATTATTTAGTACACAGTATAGGCAGCTAAAACTAACTATAATGTACTAAGTATTGAAGCAATATTGAAGCAGTGATGTTAAATCTATAAAAATAATCATTAAGCAGAGATTGATGTCACTCATACCCATGTAACCCATACCAACGATTGCGGGCAAATCTCTGTCACTTAGGCTCAAGGGGTAGCCTTGAGGGACATCCTCACTCAGGGGAGTAAATTCCACACACGGTCCAAGAAAGGGTATGTTAGAAGACCCTGCCATGAAAAAGTGGCACTGGGCTTTTATAGGATAAAGTGATTTATTTATCAGTCATATATCGCTGGGCCAGCTGTGTTAGCTCCGGGGCTTTAAAGAAGTTATGGATGCTATCACAGGTTGGTTCCTCTGTCAAGAGCTTTGTCTGCCACACCCTGATTGGTGCCAGCTTCTGTCAGGAAACCTTGTTCTTCTCAGAATGTCTAACTTTGGGATTGATGAGCTAGGCTGGGCTCAGCATTCTTCAACACCAGCAGCAGTGTGACCCCCATTCTGTACCCGTCACCAGTAACTTTTGCAAATAGGGTATTTTTAGAGCTATTTTACCTGCATGTAGGCAGAGTAGCCTGCTACACCCATGTTATCTTACTTTGCTTATTTTATATTTCTTTATTCTCAAAATTGCATGTTCTTACACATCTGTGTTTCAGTTACAATTGCTATTTGACCATTTCACACTTCCCTAAGTTTCTCCCATTTTATTGTCAGAACTGTTTGGTTCAGCAACGTTGAAATTCCACCTGGGATGTCGAGTAGTTTGAAAGGCGACTTTGCAAGCTGCCTGTTTTTCTGTATGGGCTTTTTTAACATTCTGAAGAACTAAATGATGATTTACACCTGACTGGTGTATCTTCAGTGCTCAACTAGCATGGATATCTTGAAAATGGTAGTTTAGGAATATTACAACTTGTACAATCTTTCTTGCAGTGGAAATCTAGGTGCTTCTGCAACAGCTTAGGTGTACGTACATGACTCTGGCTGATACATTTTCCTCAGAAATGTCTGTGACACAGTTTATTTTCTTGCCTATCAGTGCACACTTGAAGAATTATTATAATTGAACTATCAGGAGTGTTAATTTCTGTTCCATCTCCTTCAAAACTAGTTTGAACTATGTAGTGTGAGCTTTTGTGTGCGTTGTGTCTCAGGAATGAAATAACATAAAATCCCAGCAGAGGGACCCCTCATACCTTATAATGCACATGTTGTATTAGTAAGAGTCTTTTGTTCCTATATGAGTATTTTTTTCTCACACAAATTTTTGGCTTTTTCAATCTGCATGAAAATTAAACTTTAACATATTAGATTTCAAAATAGTGTGTTACTTGTAAAAAAAGTACTTAGGGTTTTTCCTTGTCCTAGGAAAAAATGGTAAATAACAGGAAACAAGGGTGTTGTACTAGAGAAATATAATTTATAGAACAAAAAACAATCTTAAATATAAATTCAATAGTCTATAAATAAAATCTAAAAACTACTTATTTATCTACCCACTGGTTAGACCAGTCTTATCTTGCATGCTTTCATGTTGAAATCTAGAACCGACATTTTAACTGTCAATTTTAAAAGAAGGCCCTAAGAATTTATGCTGGTCACACCTCTCCCAGCTGTGACAGACTCAGTGTTTGGTTTTAGCACTGCAGATGAGTCAAGTTGTCTAGGTAACAATCTGCTGCCTTTACTGAGCTTATTTTAAGTATTTTCTTATATGATTCAAATTTTTTTTAATCAGATCAATATGGAGCCTGTGGAGACACCAAAGATATTACCATAAACCTGAAGTATATAACATTTTCTATTGATTTAGGTGTAATTTTAGTAATATTCTACAAGCTGCTTTGTATACTGTATTTTGACTACATCAGTGCTTATATTCAGTGCAGGAAAAGAATAATGTGCGGCCTATAGGATGCTCAGACATTTTGTGACTGTTTTGTGCAGTTTCACCAGTACCATTAAATCCTAAATGTACTTGATCCATCTCTAGAATTCTTCCATTTGTGCTGTCAAACCCTCAGTCCTTGGGTCTGTCTGGATGCTGACGTTACATTTGGTAGGTGGTCCTGAAGTTCAGCAGCAGAGCATGTGCCACTGCACACACAATCGTGCACTTGCACACACACAGAACAGAGAGCATGAGAGCCTGCTTGCACAGAAAATAGGTAGAAATATAATTTAATGGAGATGTCAAGTACAGGACAACAAACCTGCCACCTGCTTGCCTGTGACTTGCCCTCTTTTAGTCTGTCGTCTTCAATTTTCCATGCCTGCTCTTCCCCAATCCACCTTGATCCCTGCCACTACCTTTGTCCTTTTCCCTAAGTATCCCATAGCAAGGCCTTCACATTCCTACAGTCCCCTCAAAATGCCCCATAATAAGTTCTCATGCAGTGCCACAAGCCTCTTCAAATATTCTGTAAGATGTTTGGTCTTTCCTATGAGCCCCCAGTCATGTTGTTTGCTTTCACATCAGTTACAAAGTGCTGGCTGACCCTTTCACAGGCTGCACAGATGGGTCCTGAATGGCACATCAGGCAGTGGGAATTCCGACCCTTGCTATTGTCTCAGTTATCTGCTACTGGTCACAGTTTGTGTCCTGTTATCAATTGATAACCGTTTCTGTTCCTTCACTGTGTCTCTTGCACTGAATAGTCATTAACTAAACACCTTTCTGAACCAGCTGTCCTTGCAACCCAGATGACCTTGCCCTGTTAATGTCAACCATACATGATGCACTGCAGAAGAAACTCCCTAAATTCTTCCTCTGTGTCATCATTACAAGGATGCTCAGTGTCTCAAAGAAATCATAAAAATTCTACAGTCCATCAGGTCCTATGAAATGAAATGAAGAAATTATACATCAAGGAGTAGTTGGCTGATTTAGACATTAGCATTAGTTGCTGCTTTTCTCTCAGTGAGATGGTTTCTCTGTCCATCACAGTGATTTTGCATGTTCTTTTGCATTCTGTGCCACAAAAGGAAAAAAACCCAAACTTCTAGCCAGAGGCTAGAAGTGTGTCCAAGGCACAACAACAAAGGAAAATGAGTGAACTAGGAAATGCTAATGCATTAAGTATAGAATTATCTTAGGAAATACAGCAGGAAGAGGATTGAAGAGGACATCTGTTCCATCCCGCTGCCCCAGCTCAGGCCTGACTACATTTGAGCTGTTCATTCATAGTAGCCTGGCTAACTGGTAATTAAAAAGCTCAAATTACAAAGCATTTCTAAAACCTCCTCATCTAATCTGTTCTAATCTCAACTATTCTTTTTGTATAAAGGTTTCTCTTATGTTCTGAAGTAAATCTCCCTTAATTCAGTTTTAAATAAATTAGAATAACCCACCAGTCTCTTAGTCTGTTGCTGAATTAGTGCTGCTATTTAGATTGTTGACGTGAAAGTATCCACACTGATGCTGTGAAAGGAAGGCTTAGCTCTTGTAATTTTTGACAAAAGACTTTTGTAGCAGAGTTGTATCATGACCAAAGGAAAAAAAAAAAAAAGATAGAAGAGAGTGGATTCTACACTGTTGCAATTGGATCTCAATTCTAAGCCTGGCATCCAAAGAAAGAGAGTTTATGTAATCATTGTACTTGTTTATCTGTCTGCTAAATTCACAATTTTCTAATGCAAAAAAAGAAACACACCTTTTGAGTGAAGCCAAGAATTTATTGTTGATACAATTTAAATCTCAACAGGATCATCAAAGGAATTGCTATATCTAATTAATGTGGAAAAAAGGGTCAATTTTTTCTCACAAAGAAAGCAGGGAGCAGGGTGTTGCATAAAGGTTCATTGCCCCACATTCTGTGCTGGGAGAAATGGTGTTGATGATGGGGTTTCTTCCCCATTGTCAGGCAAGTATCACATTGATGGTTTCTCCTTCACTTTAAGCTGTTGTTTTTTTTTTTCTTCTGATACATATTGATGCCTTGTTTGTAGTTAATGTCTGCAACATCATACTGCACCCAAATTTTGTATATAAACTGTTTTACAAATATTAGATGATTTTTCTTTGCTTTTTTTGTGACCCGTAAAATCAGTTTTTTCTAGCTCCATGTCTCCATATCTTAACTAACTGCTACAGAATTACCTGCATCCCTGACATCTCCAGTGCTACCCTGTGACCTTTTCCTTACCCCTCCCATGCCTGTTCTGCTCTCTCTTGCATCCTGTGTCGGCACTGTTGTACCATCTGTGTGCTGCTCTACCACTATGGCATCATGCTGGAAAGGGAGATAGTTCCCTCTACACAGAGGAGTTATTTTTTACTCTGTCTGTAGAAAAGCTCTGGTTTACCATTGGAAAATAGGCAAAACTAAAACTGATTAAGCGTAGCAACCCTTCCACATAGGAAAATTGCTGTTGCATCTAAACAGGCTGGGAGAAAAGTCCAGGCAGGCCAAGTTCAAACCAAAGTTTGAGCTGACTGACAGTTCAAACTGACTGACAAAGACTGAGCCTCAGTCCCAGGACTTTGAAAAGCCAGCTCAAGCCTGTAGCCTGCTACTGGCAGTGGCAGTGATATGTTTCTGGGGCTGCTGAGCTATAGGGACCTTCCCTTACTACCTCTGGACTTTCAACTTGGAAGTTAGAAATCCAGAAGCATGACAAGAGAGTACCAATAGTATCCCGTGAGAAAAGGGTCATGTGGGAGGTACAAAAGTCTGTGTCCTCCTTAGCCTGCCAGGTGACCCCCAGCCCCCAGGTGCTTGCAAGGCACTCTCTGTGTGCACAGCTCTGAACCAGCACAGGCACCAGTGGGACACAGAAAGAAGCTGGTGCTTTGTGGAGGTGGCAATACAGCTCAGCAGAGCTGGAGTTAGGCTGCTTGAACTTCTGAAACAAAAAGTGGTCGTAGAAAATCAGACACTTATCAACAGAACACTGGGCTATGGTGGCTCTCTTTGCCACCATAGGTTTGTGTTGGGTGAGACTGAGACTCAGATAACCTCCTGCCTGAGGACACCAACAGTAGTTTCAAAAGTAAGTTTTTACAGAGGATGTCTTTCACTCTTCTTTGTTGTTTGCCTCTGGACTGGCTGCATCAGCCATCCCAAATGCAATTTAAGGTGCTGATTACAGCAGTGTCTGATTGCTTCATCATCATCAACATACCTTTTTCTTTGTACATAATTCCTGTGATAGAGAGAAATGCTATTGTTCTGATTGTAGGGATGGGTATCTTAATCATGGCTCCTCGAAGATACTGCAGGGGTGTAACTAGCAGCCATTCTTAAGCAAATAGGTTTCCAGAGACTTATGACACGTTCGAAGTCATGTGGAAACAGCACAGATTCTACATCCCATGTTGACCCCTAAACCTCTTCTTCCCCCCCCCCCACCCCCTCCAGTTCTCTTTTTATGTTCTTTTTATTTTCAGAGGAGCTGTACTTCTTGGACTTTTTCCTTTCCTTGACTTCATGGGCACTGGTAGGGGAAGGAAATTTCACAGCTCCATACAAAGGAAAATAAAAGTAATGTCTGTTGAATCTAGTTTTGTGTTGTGGAATGCATGAGACTTGGTTACATACATTCCTAATTTTTTCACAAGCATATGAAAAAAACAAACTCATGTAGTTAAGAAAGCAGCATGAAGAAAGCACTGAAGCTGGATCCTCCACTGAGCCTTCCTCTGGAAGTAGAAAACTGCTAATGAGTTGTTCCATGAGCATGACCTTTTGCAGATTTTTTGCACTTTCTTTTTCTTGATTTCCCAGCTCTTCCACGACACTTATCACTGTCTTACAATGCTATGTAGCACTGCCAGCTTCTGCCATATCTGTAGTTGCCCACCTGGCTGCTGTGCAGCCACTGCCTGGGCAGACATGCTGTGCTTAGCTCTGGTTGCATGTGTGGATTGTTTGAAGACATATTCTGGGCTCAGGATCCCATGTGTCTTGTGCTTGGTAGTCTTTCCTTCTACAAGGATATCCAATGTTTCTCTCTTTCTTCTCAAGCCACTGATATTTTTGCAAAGCTTACAAGTTCTTCATATCTCTTAGGCCTCTTCTCCCTTACTAGCTGAAATTGGCTTGAAGTGATTATCAGAGGACTGCTGCAGGGACAGATGGACTGCCACATGGTAAAGTCATGTAAGCCTTATTTTCTGAAGCGAGGAAGAAACAAGAGATGCTTAAAAAGCCCAACCAAACAAAACCCCCTCCAGAAAAGAACATCCATAAGAAAAGAGCGGTAGTTTTTCTATAGCTCTTCCTCTTGCACTGTGCTCTAGAGACAAAGATAATGTTTATAAAGATAACTGGAACTAGTCATGCAAAAAATTCTGTTCTGAATCCTCTTAAGCCTGCAGTAATATTTCTAAAACTCAGTTGAATCATTAAGAAGCAAAATCTTTCCTAAAGTTGTAAACTCTCTTTTCCTCTTATTCTCTCCATCTCTCACAGCATCATACCCTCAAGCTGCTAAAACTTAGGTACTTGATCTGGGACTTGAAATTCCTTGCCTCCTATATCCATTTTTACCACTTTTCAGTGCAATAGTGTTTGTGTTTTATGAAGCTCTGAAACTTTGCTATTTCAGCAAGTACGGGAAAATACTGACTTCATAAAATTCCCAGACTCGTACACAAAGAAACAGCAAAGGCCAATAAGACAGAAATGTGTTACCTAAAGGCAAGTCTACATTTCAAAGACGTTTTCTCTCCCTTCCTCACACACACATACTTTCATCACAAACTTGGGATCTCTAGACTATGAGTATGAAGGAGCACTATGATCTAAAGAATCTCAGTATGCTGCCAGAAAACTCCTGAGAGGCTAAATAATCATTATCATAAAAGAGATCATAGTATATATGGCTACTGAGTGGATTGTTGTTTTCAAGTGCGAAAGTTTGTTTTGCCAAAGCAAATTTTGCAACTGAAAATCATAATTTTACACATTTGAAATTTTCTGCTAGAGAAGAAATTACTCATTTCCAAATTAATTTTATTTTCTAAAAGGAAAATGTTAATGTAGTAATTTGCTTTGACTTTGTTGATCTGATTCAGAATATTTTTCATCTTGTTGAACTGAGACAATGCATTTAATTATGAGTCAATTTTAGAAAAGGATGATAAAATGCATGAATCAGTTACATTGCTCTGCCAGCAAATGGCCTGTGAGCTGCTGTCAACTGTTCCTCCAGACTGGCTCTGTTGGCAGGGCTTTCTGGAGAATGAGGGCTGAAATGATGCACACGGATATCACTCTTGGCTGCACGATGCTCAATAAAGAATGTAAGTAAGCATGGGAAAAAGTTGGACAAGGAACTTTCAACTAAAATTCAGAAAAAACAAAATGCCAATATGGAGGGAGTAGTTTTGTTGTGGAACTGACTCAAAATTCTGGATTGAAAAACAAGGTGCTTTTTTCGAAATATCTGTAATAAAACAGATTTTCCTGGGGAGACATGCAATCAGGAGAAGTGATAATTAGTCCACTGCTTTGGTTGATATGGCTATTAAATAATCTGACTACTTAACTGTGCTATGTAAAATTGTCTATGATATTAGTTGTATCTATAACTGCACCCTAAATGATCTCCACAAACTTAGTATCAGAGGAGATGTCACCCGTGTGGCTGGCATCACTGAAATAAAATAGAAGGTGGAAAAAAAAAAGAAGAAGCAAAGAAGCAAAAGATTTAAAAAACAAAGAGAAGAGATGAATAGCAGTTAAATTTTCGTATGATAGCTGAGATATGAGAAGGGGTAAATACTACATTGGAATTTGGTGTGTGAAGAATTTAATCTGTGAAACTGATCCTGTGTTGTCTTCACCTGGAGCCTCAGTCTGAGATATTAAGTAAAATGAGTGTGTAATCACCACTGAAAATTAACGTAGCTCAGTTCATATCCCAGCATTTTACAGATTCCGTGTGATGTTGTGGGCACTAGAGGGAAGCACATCACTGAGCTACAGCAGTCTATGGCGCTGAAGAGAAAATAGAACAGCCCTCTAATCTTGGACTCTTTCATTTAATGGCAACATTAAAATTTTTCAGGGAGAAAACACAATTAGTGGACTAAGGGAATGAATGTAGGTTACGAGGGTTATTCTTCCTGTAATGGATATAAATGTACTTTAAAACTTTAGTTACTGTTATGGATCATGGACAACCGAGCAATTTATATATTAAACTAATCACAGTTAGTGCTTATATGTCACGGTTTCATCTCTTCTTCTTTTCTCCTGCAGCTGATGTTTCCTAATTTAACATGTTCATCCTTTAGGGTCTGATTCACTACCTTCTGTAGTTTTTATTTCTGGCTTGACATGGTAAAGGAAAGTCTTGTCTGAAGAAGCTTTTTTTTACTTTGTGCCAGAGTTAATGACTATAACGTATTGGATCTCATGCACAATTCATGAGAGCTGATTTAGCATTAATGCAGGTGCACAGAATGGCTGGAGCTGTTCACCTGCTCTCCCTGATGGAGGCAAAATGCTGCCACGATTTCTAACAAGGAGAAAGTAGAGGAATGAATCAGGAAGATAAAATGTATAATATATAATATATATATAAACGTGTCTTAAAATGCATTGTAAATGATTTGCACATAGCTGGTGAAATACCCTTCTCTGGTGTCAGGGTAATCATCTCGTCAATGCTAAGATACAAGGCTCGATTGCCATCCTGTTGGCAGCCCTCTGAAGAAAATTAGGACTTGATCCTTCTGCCAGCGGAATCATTGGCAGGCAATCATATGCACAATATGCTGCTCTAAATGCAATCAGAGAAATGTGCATTTGACTTAACTAGGTAAAACTCTTCAGCTGATAATCACCTGCTGACTTACAACCACCTGATAACTTGTCACTTCTCTAACTGATGTTCTTATAATATATAGAAAAATTCTAGTAAAGTAAGAATTTTTTTTTTTTTATCCCTATGCTTATTCATTGAAAATAGATTTTGGTCTGTTTGTTCCAGTAGCCTTCACAGCTGCCATCAAAATCGGTTTTCTCTTAAACTGATCTTATTATAGAGTCATTGCATTTATGGGACTGAAATTATTTTCTTCCAAAATCAATATTGACATGCATTTGCCATTCCTAAATGCTGCAAGCCTGTATGAAGAACTCAGTCACTAGGTCCTATTTAGCTTCTCATTTCAGCTTTTTAGCTTTTGCCCTGCTGAGGAAATACCTAACCACTTGGAATTGATATGGCTTGTTTTGACTAGAGTTATAACTTTAAGTTGTTAATATTAAGTAGAACTCTAATAAGTAAAGAAGGCTCAGGGGATATCTTACCAATGTACATAAATACCTCGAGAGAGTGTCAAGAAGATGGAGCCAGGCCCAGTGTCAGGACCGGAGGCACCAACAGAGGCTCAGGAGGTTCCCTCTGAACATTAGGAAACTTTCTCACTGTGAGTGTGACAGTGCTGGCTCAGGGTGCCCAGGGAGGTTGTGGAGTCTCCATCCTTGGAGCTATTCAAAAGCTGTCTGGACATGATCCTGACCATCCTGCTCTGGCTGACCCTCTGGTGAGTAGCAGGGTCTCATGAAAGACCCTTATCAACCTCACTTGTACTGTGGTCCTGAGATTCTGTCAAATGTAAGAGCTGTCATAAACTATCACCTAGGAATCACAAATAGTCACAAATAATGTGTTACTTAAAGACAATTCAGAATTTCAAAAATAATTATTAGTTATTCCTTCTCAAATTTCTCATAAAAGTGGCTTGCGTGATATTAAAATTTTCGGAAATGTTATACTCTGTTTGGGATAAATTTTGAAACTTACTATAGATTGGTAAGGTTTTTTCTCCAGACTCAAATTTTTATGACTTGATCTCCCAGACTACCAAATAGTCATTCCCAACTTTCCTGGCAGATAAAATTTCGAAGCTAATTCACCTATTAATGGATACAAAGTTCTATGTCACTAGCTTCATAGAAACTTCCATTTGATGCTATCAGTTATTCAAAATGAGCAAGTAGATCAAAAGATTCACATACCACCAATAAGCCACATTTTAGAAATTATTTCAAAGTTGTGAGGTGATTTTTTTTAATCTCTCTGGAGTATGCAGAGATATACCTTTGCCAGCTAAGACTTTGTACGGTGCAGTAGATGATGCTACAGTTCTCTAGAGATCTGCAGAGCCTTCCAGTGAGCACAGATTCATTCAGAGAATTCAGCCAAGGTCTGTTGTACATTTGCTGACAGCTGGAGAGTGGTCAGAGAAGGTAGAAAGAGGTGGAAGTTTCTTACAAGAGAAGACACTTCTTATTGGAATGTCTATTGGATCCAGAGGGTGGTAAAGCATCGTTAGAGCAACATCTAGAGATGTTTGACACAGAAGGCAGCACATACACACCGGTGGCCTGTTGTGGTAGATCTGACTTAATCTTCATGATCCACATAAGTACCACACATATTAATAAAAGTACTACTGTGACTATTATTTCCATTATCTCTGCATCATTTTCCTGGGCCAAAAATAAAAGCTATGAAAGGACAAGAAGATATCACCCATTTGTGTTCTGAGCAAGTCCAGAAATCTCTTTTAAGATTCTGGCTTCATTTCCTTTCCTATCAATTTAGCTTCTAATTCCATTCCACTGGTCTTCTATCTTTTGGCTTCCTTTTGTGCAATAAGAACTTGTTCAACTAAGCCCAAGCAGCTGTGTTACTGTTTGCTGTGGCCAGCATGACAGCCTGAAGGTAAGTCCTGGGCAGCCTGGCCTGTTGTGAAAGGCTGAGAGAGAATTTACAGTGGCTTCTACAGCCAGGAGAGTAAAGGACTATGAAATGTCAGGCTTTGGTTTATGCACCAGACATTAAAGGAGACTATTTCTCCCCTAGTGGATACTTACCTTTATCCAGGAAACAGTGTCATATTTCCCCACTTATTGTTTGTCTTTTTCTGGATATCCTGTACATAAACCGAGCTTCAAGTCTGAGGTTTCAAATTGAGATTGAAATGAATAACTATTGTCTATTTGTGCTATGTATGATAATCAAATCAAGGGAATTAAGAGAGCAGCATTTCAATCCATAAAGACTGAAATTTCAAAGCCTAGATAACAGAAATTTCAAAGCCTAGATAACAGAGTGATATTGCTGGAGTTACTTTAGGGATCAACCAAACAAGGATCCTGAGTCTGCATTGCAAGGCAGCTCTAAATTTTTTATTATGCTGAGGAAAATTCTGTGTATAGCCTAAAATAACTATTCAAAATAACTGTCTCTTTTAGCGTTGACTGAATAGATCTCTAGGTTTCAGTAAATTTATCTGATTAGATCTCTCTTGATTGTAATGAGATCTTAGCTTGCTTGTAAACATCTAAATTTAAATGTCTAAATCTGCGAGCTGTACCACTCAGGATGACTATATTGTAATAAAAAGACACTCAAGATAGCTTTAAACCATATGGCTTGGATAAGTCCAATCTAATTTCACAGCAACATAGATTTTAGCTCAGAATAATATCCTGGCATGAAGGGTGACTACAGTACAGGCTATTTTGGAGATCTGCAGTAATTTACTTCGGGTAATAAAAATTTTAGCATTAACTTAAATGGAATGTTATTTGGTAACCATGCTGCTTGACAAGCTGTGCTCTGCAACCTTAATGCAAAAAGTATTTATTCCTTGTGCATTACTGCTGGGGATATAGAATGAATTCACCTGGTAAAATCCTGGACGCTTGGTGAAAGACTGACATACTGTAATGACATTATGATAAACTTTATTTCATTTTTCATTCTGTAATATTGCTTAATTTGCTTGCATGGACATTGAACTTGGATAAGGTCATGCAGTGGCGCATAGCTGATTACCGTGGCTGGCTTCTGTTAAATAATAATTTACAGTGCATTCAAATGGTCAAAGTTATACTTCCCTTGAATGTGCAGCATTACAGTTGCTGCCACAACATATATTCTGTCACCTTTCTGAATACTTTTCTGATTCACTTTTCTTTATCATCTTCTCCAGTAATAAGTAAGAAGAGGCTCCAGGGAGACCTTATTGCAGCCTTTCTGTGCTTCAAGGGGCTTATAAGAAAGATGGAGAGAGACATTTACCAGGGTCTGTAATGACAAGACAAGGGGGCATGGTTTAAAACTGACAGAGGGCAGGTTTAGATTAGATATTAGGAAGAAATTCTTTACTGTGAGGGTGAGGAGGCACTGGAACAGGTTGCCCAGAGAAATGGTGGATGTCCTGGCCCTGGAATTGTTCAGGGCCAGGTTAGATGGGGTTTGAGAAACCTGATCTAGTGAAAGGTGTCCCTGCCCATAATCTAAGATTCTACAAATATGTTTATATTTTCATTCTAAATCATTAATAATATAAATTGTTTTACTGATGCAAAACTGCAGGCTGTTTGGAAAATTGACTAAATATCCCTTTCATTTTTTTCCTCTGTAACACAACTCCTTTCTCTTTTGTTCAGGGATTTTCCTTTGGAGATTAATTTGGCCTTTCATTAGACTTATATAAGTAAAAATCTTCTTGTAAGATGTCACAGAAATTAAAAAGTAACCAATTTACAGACATGGTCCTTCAGTGATCCTCAGTCAATCCTTGTGTATTTTGTATTTGTAACAGCTCTTCTAAATTTAATAATCATATTTTCATATTTTGTTTACTTGCAAATGAATGAAAAATAAGCACTTTTGAATATCTTTTAAGATACAATCTTGGAGGCAGCTTTTTTTTTTTTTGGGTTGGGGGTGGAACTAGGTCATCATTTAGATTAACTTGGAATTGTCCAAATTTTACTTTCAGTAGGTTCTTATCTGTTATAATTCTGGTGATAGGATCACATTATGCTCCTAGACTTCACTGGAGGGACCACAGGAGGCCACTGTTGGTGGACAGCTTTGCAAAATCCCTGCAGAATTCTGACACTGGGCAAACACAAGAGGCTGGGTGGAGCTTTGTTGAGGTCCAAAAAGATTACGTCTATGGGTTTTCTTAGCTCATTCAGGTGAGTTACCCTGACACAGAAGGAAATCAGGTTTGACAAGCAGGACTTTCCTCTCATGAAGCCGTGTGCTGACTGTGACCGATGACTGCATTGTTCTCCTGGTGTTTTTCAATACTTCCCAGAATAATAATTTCCATGATTTTACCAGACACTGGAGTGAGACTGACAGGCCTGCAGATTCCGAGGTCCTCCTCCTTGCCCTCCTTGAAAATCAGGACAATATTAGCCAGCTTCCAGTCAGCTGGGACCTCTCTGGCTTCCCAAGACTGCTCAAAAATAATCGATAGGTTTTGCAATGATGTCAGTCAACTCTTTGAGGATTCTTAGATTAATTCCATCAGGCCCCAGAGATTTGTAGGGATCCAGCTGGAGCAGGGTAAACTGGGAGTTACCATTCTTGCAGTAATGGCCCCTCAGCTCAGGGCACTGAGACCCCCTTGGTTCATCATCCGTGTTGAAAACAAAGGCAAAGAATGCGCTAAACATCTCTGCCTTGTCTATGTCCCTGTTTTGAGGTGACCATCCTCATCCTGGAAGTCTAAAATGACTGTGTTTTCATTTGATGTTTTTTTTGGTGGGTGCGTATGGGGTTTTTTTCCCCTGGTTTTTTGGGGTATTTTTTGTTTGTTTGTTTTTTGGGTTTTTTTTCCTTTGGTTGGTTGTTTTTTTTTAATACATTTAGCAATCGACTTCACAATGCACTTTTCCAAGTGTAAGTTTAGGCAGGGTTTTTATATTATTCCTTTTGCTGTTATCCTCAGGTAACCTTCCCATGAAATTTATATTCACTGTCACCTTCCAAGTACAGCTGGGGATATACTATGAGGCATTCAATTTTTCTTTTATAACACAGTGAAGAATAATTTGGTGGTTTTTAAAGCCCATGGCCTGTTCAAATTATCTGGGAGGGCAAAGTTTCTAACCTCAGATTATGCCAACAGTTAAAAAATTCGTTGTTAACTACCTGTATGGTATTATACAAAGACTCACATTTGATACTGAGGTTCTGTCCTGCTACATCCTGTATGACATTATTGTTTAAAGACCATACAAATATATAAGTACATATATAAATATTTGTAAATGCAAATGTATATGCAGAACACACAGAATGGGTGTCAGAGCACAAGTACAAAAAGATGAAAATTGAAAGTCACTGTGAGTAAATGTAGATGCCTGAAAGATATTGCCTAATAGATGTCATCAATAGAGTAATGACATCTGAAATAGCATTCTTGATTTTTTTTGTAGAGTTTAGGCTTCCAGAGCCATAGCAGGTTAGCAGGAAAACCAAGAGCAGATTCCAGGAACAGGAGTCACCACATCTTCCTTAGACACATGTAACAGCTATTTCTGAACCTCTCTTTGTATTCATTGTAGAGAAACAGACCTTTTTAGGATTCAATCCATCAGATGTATTTAAAATGTCTATTTTAGAGTTAGAGAAATTCTGTCTTAGACTTTGTAGTCTATAGTGACTAGATTTTTACTGATTATTTGTGGAGACTGGGGTGACTCAGATAAAGAGCAGGCCTCTGCATTTAATCAGATGAATTCTGCCCTAAATCTTTTGACTGAAGGAACTAAAGCTTTTCTCTCTGAACCATGAAATCATTCTGAATAAGAAGATAAAACAAATCTAAGTAACTGTTGTGCATTCCAGAATAAGTTCAAATAAACCTTTTCCTCTTCACTTGGTTAAGCCAAATGTGCCTGCTTTGCAATTCTGGAGATAACTGACTGAACTGACTGTATTCTACCACCCTGTTATCCCAGACAAGGCACAAGATTTCAGAGTGGACCACTGCATGGCAGTATTATTTACAGTCTCACATTACCTTATTTGCATATAAACTACCCCAATAAACCAGTGTCCAGTGAAGTAGGTCCAAAAATATCAGACATATGCATAGTTTCAGTTACTGACTTCTTATAAAAATCCCTTCAACCAGAAAAGAGTTCCAAGGATTCTAACTTGCAATTTGTATTCCTGTAATATTTAATAACTCTTTATATAATCCATCTAGGTCAGGTTAAATGAATGCCTTGTTGCTACTTAGATGATTATGGGTTGCAATTCATTTAACGTGCCCAACGATTCATGTTTAATTTATTGACTTTAATGTGGTGTGTGAGTGACCTGTGCATGTGTAGTACTTTAAATGCATGCACACTGGCACACACAGCTCTCTGCAGTATTTTGCTTAAGTAATCAGCTAATCAATGTGTTAGAGTTTGAGATATTGTGTGACTCTTTATGCCCCTGTTTAAATTAATGCTACTTGCAGTAATGAGCCTGTCTGGGTTGACCAGCTACCTCTCAGAAACTCCGTGGCTTTTATGCCAGCAATAATGGTTCAAGATGTGTCCAATTCTATGATTTGTTACCTGGCCATCTGGCATGAGCCACTGACTTGTCTTTGCATCTCATTCTAATTTTGTGTCGGGAAACTAATTAATGGGTGCCCTTTGTTTACAGCTGGAGCTATGAATCTTCCTTCAATACCTGACAAGTCAGATGGCATTTACAAGTAATACCTTTTATAGAAATGATTTTTTTGTGTGATAACGGTACACCTGTATGATTTCCTGAGGGTTTTGTAGTAGTTTTTTTAACATGAGGAAAATGGAGAGTGCTTCGGGGAAATTTGAGCTTTCTTAAAGTCCAGAAGTTTTGGCAGACCTGTATTTTTATGTTCCCTATTAGCCTATTCTGTGTTCTGTTCCTGCTAAAGGCAGGCCCTTTCAGTTCTCATCACGATACCAAATCCTTGCAAGATAGCAAAAATGAAATTATTGAGGAAAGGTGCTGTTGTCCTTATGAAATCCAGAGAAGCAAAAATGGTTTTTTTATCTTAAACACATTCCTTGTATGTCTAAACCTCAGTGCTCAAGCTGGTGGTTGATATTTGTGATATCAAATGAGGGGAAATTCATACGACAGTCTAATTACCCAGTTCCAGATTTTTTTCTTTCCTCTATCTGAGGCATGAGAAAATGCTGCCCTTTGCATTTGCCATATCCTGTGGGGTTTTTTTTTATGTGCATTTTCCTGGTTTTTAAATCATCCTCCTAGCAGCATAACTGTGAAAGAGGACGTCACTGCAATGGATTTTGTTTCTGATTTCTTTTGAAATATCTCAGAAAAAAAGAGTGCAGAAAATTCTTATCTGCCACATTTGGTATGTTCCACCTACTAAATATTTGGATTCTAACTAGTTCCATTTTCTTGTCAAATAGTTCCCAGGTAAACATCACTGTGCACTGTAGTGTCAACATAGATGTGCTAGTTTTAATTTCCTGTTAACAAATAGACTCCAAATCCCCAAGGAGCAATGATAGTTCCATACTAAGATTTGCACAACTTAATTATACTACATTATACCCTGTAGTGGGGTCAAAAAATGTTAAAGTAGGTGATGACTGACTGTCAGCGCATCAGAAACTTTGCAATATAGGCCAGAGATATGCCCAGCAGAGGCATCTAGCAGAGAGATCCAAGACCAGAGTTTTGTTTTTTAAAAAGATGCAAATTTGATGCAAACACCTTTATTGGCCCCATAAACATGTAGAGCTTATCCTAGAACTATCCTATCCTAGAGCTAAGCTATCAACTTTGTAAGAGAAAAAATTGCTGGCAGAGTGAACTTCTGCGCTGAGTGGTAGTTTATTTCCAGGATCCTTGGAACTGTCATCCAGCTGAGGTAAAATGTCATAGTTCCACCACTGTAGTTATGATTTATGTCAACTGATATGAAACCCTTGACTTGTATTTATTTCTATTGATGTCTGTTGTTTTAGAAACATTTCAAATGCTTTACACATTCATCTAAAATCAAACTGAAGCAGCATAAGCCCCTATCCAACCACCTACATGTAATCCAACTTTGAAATGATTCCCTGGTCTTTAGCTGTAATGAATTTCAGAGAAAAAGTGGGTTGCCTTGTAGAAAAACTGTATGAAATTAAAAAGAAGAAGAAGAAAAAAAAGTGCTGTGGCCCTAAACATATAATGTATTTAAAAGATGAGAGGGTTGCAGACAAATTCAGGGTACTTCAATGATATTAAGAGTCTTTTCCAACCTAAGTGTTTCTATGATTCTGTGATTCTCTTTTCTTCCTGCAAGACTGAGAAATGTGATAGTTTTGTAGTGAATGTCACAATGCCTTGTACCCCACATCCAGATGGCTCCCTGACAATCAGGCAAGGGCTACAGTCCAGCACCTTTCCAGTCACTAACGTACGGAATTGCTGCCTGACCATCTGGATAACATCACTTGCTGTTTTGTAGATTTCCTGTAGTGTCTAGGACAAGTTCCTTAATTAATTGATATTCCATTTCACTTTTATAAAGTGAAGAAAATAGTTGTAATGGTATTGGGAAATAAATACAATACGGATTTTGTATGCCTCAGCTCCTGTGGTAATAGAAGCAATATAATTTCCATAGAGGATCGATTTTTGCTTTATTTTGCAATATGATTTACGACAAATCCATGACTGAACCTGGTATTTAGAAATATCTTTGAAGCATATAGTACCAGTTTTTCTGCCAGCTCTTGTAAGAATCCTGGGTTAGTTACATTCTGCCTGCATTGCAGTTAATGGAGAGTTTATTGTCTTAAATGCTTCTTCTCTGGCAAAAAGACTTTCAGTCTGAGTTTCCTAGCAGCAGCCTGCTGATTTCAGAAATGATGTATTTCTATTGGTGGAAGATGTGCTCCTCTAATTGCCTTTTTTGATATTGTCAAGATATATATTACATGTAGTTGTTAAATTGCTCAGCAACTTTTGGTAATATATATCCTGTGAGATGTCACTTTCATTTCATGCTACACAGCTTTTCTTTCTTCCTTTAACTCCGTACAATAGCTTAGTTCCCTGCTTGCCTCTATGTGCTGAGGTTGTGTGATCAGAACAGTAGATGCAATCAAACTCACAATTAGACTGTGATTCACATTATGTAAAAGATTCATCATGCCAATTGATGTGAAATGACGTGCAGTCTCCAGGCAGTGATTGCACACGGCTTTAATCTCTCCACACGGTAAAACCTGCACCTATCGCGGTTCAGCAAAGCTTATTTGTAATCATTTTTGGGCTAATGCCTTTCCATGATTTCATTATGAAGAGTATAACAATGAGGCCTTTTTCTGCTGCTTCTTTTAAATGCCAGGGTGTGCTGATTACTCAGTTAGCATCCTGCTTGCAGTTGACCTTTTGGGTAGAAATGCTATGAGAATAGTGGGTTTTACCATTTATGGATTAGGTGTTTTACTGAAGACAAATGACAATTTTTTATTCTTTGTCCTAACATCCCTCTTTCCCTTCTTCGCCCACTGGGTCAATCACCTGGGTTTTTTTCTAGGAGCTCAATCCAAAAGTAGGCATTTTAGTAATTTCAAAAATAAGCAAGAATCTTATATGACTCTTTTAAACAGCAATTTTCAGGAAAAGTTACTCCTAACCATAGTCTACATTTTTATGTAGTTTATTGTAGATATGGAAAGCTAGACTCCTTGTATGGGTATCTTAAAAAGATGACAAGTGTCATGCCAGACCTTGGACCTGAGCAGTGAGTGACCAGGGGTGCGTGTATGTCAAAAGAGAGGTGTGGAGGGAAGGTGTAACTCCTCATGATGGTTACTGACTGGAAACTGCAGGGACTGCGTGGGCAGGGGTTTTCCAGCCTTGAATTCTAAGTAGAAGTGGATTTGTCTTTAATGCCTGTGGATGACAAGGAATACATAGACGCTAATACGCATGACTAAACTCTCTTTCAAAGAACTGAGTGTGACTGAGTGGCACTCATTTTTCATTCGTGAATAACTTATCTAGATGAAAAATCATTTGAGACATGCATATCAAAATAAAAAATCAGAAATATGTAAATTGTTATGTCTTTGCTCATTAATTGAAAACACTTGTTTCCAGAACTGTAAAAAATTAGTCTTTGGCTATTTTGGAATTCACTCTGTGTCCTATTTTATTCAGCAGGAAATGCAGATGATTAAGGATCAGGAAGAAGCTGTAGTCATTGACTTCTGATGGAATACTTTGAACCTATTTGTGTTCGAGTTCTTTTAATTAACTACTTTTTCTACAGGATGAAAGAGAACTGGAGCCAAACCCCACTGAAAGCAGGAGATCAGATAAAGCTTAAACAAAAAGTATTATATTCTGTAGTTGGAAATCCCATTTTGCTATTCACACACCTACTGTAGCACAAGAGCTGTGTTCCCCAAGTAGAGTTATGGCCCCATGAAAGATATTCTGGAGTCTCCCAGAAGTTCAATAGGGACTTTGCTGTTGTTACTGTTTCTAACACTGCTGAAAACTATGTTCAGCTGTGGTAAAATAATGCAGATGAATTTTTCATGAGAGAAAGTTGTAGATTTTTTTTTTCCCAGATGCAAATCACGTGTTTGTATAGATTTGTATTGCATCAAATTAAGACCTCTCTCTGATGAAGATATGGATTGCATTCCATATTCTTGTGATTTGATTCCAGTTTGCGCACTACTAGTAAAGCTTCTCAAGCCTTGACTGTCCAAAGATATCTTTATATGTAGCCACCCTGAAATTCTCCGTTCACACTGTGCATGTGTCCTAAGCTCATTAGATAATGCAGAAAGGTCAAATAATCTCTTTCAATTTAAGGAAAATTTGACTCAGTTTTTAAAGCCCATACCTGAAATAGGTGATCTCTATATTTTTAAATTTTGTTTTATAGTCACAGAATTTATCACAGAATGGTTTGGGTTGGAAGAAATCTTAAGGATCATCTACTTCCAACCCCCCTGCCATGGGCAGGAAGGGCACCAACAAGATTGGGTTGCCCAGGGCTCCATCCAGCCTGGTTTTGAACACTTCCAGGGATTGAAGTGTTCTTAATAAAGACAGTAGACTTGGTGTTGCCTGAATTTTGACCACAACTGACATGGGGTGGGGAGGGGGGAGTTGTTGAGCATGCAGAAAATCAGCTCATCTGTCCTGGAGAGTTTTCTGATCCAATTCAGAAAAACACGTAGGCACATGCTCAGCTTAAGCATTAGATATGAGTATCAACGTCCATGAAACTGATCTGGTAACAAGCACTGACGTGTTTTATTTATTTTGATAAGGAGCACAAAGAAGATGAACAGAAAGATAAAAGGAATGATTTTGGAGAGCTTCACTAGTATCTGGAGAGTGATCCTCAGAAACAATCCCCAGTATTTCCCTGCTGCAGAATCCCTGCTTTGGCCTCATTGATGCTGCACAGTGCCACATAAAATATCTGTATTATGTCTCCTGCTGTGAGCCAAAAGTAGCAGAGCTTCAAAAGCTCAGTGCTGTTCCCAGGCTTATATGTTTCCTTTTCCAATTCTGGTCTTCATTAAGGGAGGGAATAGGATAACTGCTGACATAGATTGGCTTAGGAGAGACCTCTCAAGCTACATAACATATGTGGATATTTCACTGGTAGCATTTAAATGGCCAAAACCTATCCCAAAAGCCATGTGCAAGGAAACATTCAGCTGTCCATTCGATTTTGATGAATGTAATTTTCCTTCTAAGTAAGTTTTATGTTCCTTATAATAGAAACATATGTCGATGGTAGCAGTGTTGAGGGCCGTGTGCCAAGCCTCCTCATTTGCTCCTAATCGAATGCTGGAACTCTGGATATATTCAGGTGTTTCCAGCTAAGACTGCAGATGTTGATTTTGCTCTTCTCACCAAGCAGTAAGCATGTTCAATTATACCTATCACTAGCTAGAATCTTTGTACACGTGTAATTTATTTCTTAAAATAAGCCCACAGGTGGAATTTGAGATTAGAGAGTAATTTCTCAGATGTGAACATGTAACATCAATTATTACATTCCCATCTCTATCTACCTGTAATTTGCCTTTTCTTCTCTCTGTTGATTCATAGTGTTGCACCCTCACTTTGCAAGGGTCTGTTCCTAGATACATACCATTACCAAGAGATGAACTTTTCTTAACATTCCTTCAGGGAGGATTTAGAGAAACGCTTTTAGAAATTTTATCTTGCCTTCAGAAATTCTGTAATTCCCTATGGTTCTGTATAGCGGAATAATGTCTTCAGAGATGTGGTATAATGCCATAGGATACTTCCCCAAGCTTTTCCTCTAACCCTAGCAGGTCTAATGCTGGTGAATTCAGTGCAGCACTTCAAAGAGCATCATCTGGTGGTGTGGGAATCCCTGGGGAGTCACTTGTAGTTGACTCCAAACAGCACCTTAGAAACCAAGTGGGTCTTAGATAGTGAGACTTGCTGAACATGGAGCATGATCTCCAGCAGCAGGAGTTCAGGATTTGTGCCATGGCCCTGTGTGCACCAGCAGGCCTCACTCCTCACAGTTTAGCTCACAAGGTACTTCTTTAAGGTCTTCTCCTGTGCTTGGGTCAGGTGCTGTGAAATGAGCTGTGTGAAAAGATCTGTGAGGAGTCTCATCTGGGATCTTCACCTATGCAGCACCTGCCCCTGGCTCAGGAGCTGCATTTAAGCTCAGGCTTGGTACTTGCCTGGGTTATGTTCTGTGCCTGATTGCTGATCCTGACCTTTGCTGACTTGCCTTGTGTTGGCTGCAGACCTTCCTCATCCCTTAGGACTTGTCTGGAGATCACTGGACTGGTTGAGGTTGCTGATTACCCTCAGACCTGCTGCTCTTCTTTGGGTCTTGTGAATATTTTATAATTTTAGATAACCTAGATCTTTTACTCTTTCCCATGCAGAACTCTTCCTTCTTTTGCCTTGACCCATTTAAATGACTTGGAAGTTTAGGTGGACACTATAAATACATAAACAATAAACACATCAGTGGTTTACAAATTGCTTGTGATCACAGTAACACATTCCCCTTTCATCCCTTGTGGATAGTGGGCCTTTCCACCTTGAAAACTCTGAAATTTACCATAATGGCATGAAAGAAATACCACGTAGCAGCTGCTGCCCACAATTCCCCTTTTCTATTCCACTTTTGAACTGGGCAAAATAGTATTTGCATGTATTTAATTGGGTCAGAAGATGCTGATTCACCACAGTATGCTTGTGATTAACTGTCAATTTTGCTGATTCTCTTCACTATCAGCTTTTAAAAGAGAGTACTTGCTACTAATTTCACATAACATTATTAATGGAAACAGAGCCGAAAAAAGTACTACAATATGACAGCAGGTGAAGCACAAATTAAAAAAAAAAAAAAGCGGTAGAAGAAGGAAAAATGAAAGACATCAAGGAAAATGTATTAGAAAAATGAAGGAAGTTCTAATTGCAATTCTAATTGCTTGCTTGAGGCAACTTTAGTAGCCTTGCAAACTCATGGCAAGAGCCTTGTTAGTATAAAATAGCTTCATAGAAATGCATTTCCTAAGAGCTGCATCCCGCTGAGATGCAGTAATTCCTATATAAGTGATGAGATTCATGTGAAAGTTCTGTATTCTGCATCTTAAGGTTGAAATATTTAGATTTTTCAGATTTTTTTTGCCAGTGTTAAAATATTTCTCCCAAATTTGTCTGCTCCTTCCAGCAGTGAGATGAAATTCTGTAAACAGAAAATAGCATATTTTTTTAAAGAATATGTTGATTCTATATGGGGAAAGAAAAAACAATGCAAACAAACGAACAAACGAACAAAAACTTATTTTAAAAAATCTTCCAGAAAGACAAAAAACTAAGCTTATATAGGAAAATATTTGGGCTTTTATATTCCCTTCCAGCTGGAATGAGAAAAATTGTTCTACTGTCTTATTATGGTTTTAATAACATGAAATGAAGTGAGAGAATATTAGCATTGTTTTGTCAAAGAGTTAGTGTTGTGCATTGCCCATACATCTTTTTTCTAAAATAAAGTAGGTCATACACATATTTCCCTTGTGCTAGTGCAACTCCTGAGTGTGATGATTGAAAGAACGTGAGAGGCAGGTATTTGGAGAGAAAGATTCTCTTTGATTGATGGGCAGGACATCACAAATCCGTCTGTGCTTTACATTGTTCTGAACAGTGTCTGAGCAGTGAAATACACCACAGCATTTGAAAACAGCATGTAACAATCGGATTGCTGCAGCTGCAAACTGGATGTTCTGCAGACCACCAAGGGTTAGAAAACCCAAACCAGCAAATGGAATCCAAATATCTTTGTTAACGATCAACACAAAATCTCAAACATTGGTTGTGTATTGCTCTCACTTTCCTCATTTTCTTATTATCCTGTACTGATCTGTATTTCATTTGCTCCTCCTCTGCTTCAACTTTAGTCATCTTACAGCCTTTATATTTAATTTTATGAATTTCTAATGTTGGTTTTAAATTGGATGATATGCTTTACTTGACCAAATTTTGAAACTAAATCCAGAGCAATGCTCATTTGATGTCCATAATTAGTTGCTCACTTTAGGCTTATATTTGGATATAATTGTGTGTTTTTAACCAGTGGCAATTTCTGCTGTATGTACACAAACTGCCCATCTGAGCTGTGCATAAATAACCAATCAACTGTGGAAAAAGCTCAGAGCAGAGTATTGACACCTTTTCTGGATCCAATCTGTGAAACGAGTGAGAGGGATTTCTTTTCTTAACAATAAATAATATTTTCCGTCAAAATAGTATTGTATGTCTTCTTATGTGTATAGCTAGACTTAACCTTTAAGGGATAAAGATATTTTGAAGCTTGCTTTAAGGGCTGTGGTAAAAGGCCTTTAAAGAATTTTGTTTCTGTCTTTCAGCTCAGCTGTCTGTTCTCACACACCTGCTGCAGGTTACATCTCTGTGAGGGCTGGAGAAGGAGGATGTCTGTGCCCTCAGGACCTTCCTCTGGTATCGCACATGGAGCAAGGTGGGACTGAACAAAGGTGTCTGACTTGTGCTGGAGCTGCTGCAGCTCAGACTCATTTTTTCCTTCTGAAGACTCTGCAATTAGGGCAGTGTCCTCCAGGATAGCTTTGGAGCAGTCACAGGCAGTGCTTTCTTAAACTGTTGCAACAAGAGTCACTAGAGCTCATCTTCTATGGTATTAAATATTAATTATATACATATACACACTGAGATATTTACACAGAGTCAATTCATCCCTTGTGTAATGCTGTATGTTTAAAAGACCAAGAAGCAGTGTTGGTTTTCTGTTCCTGGTAAATCAACATCTTTGTCCTTAGACAGATATTTTGTGTGTTTTAATAGAATCAAACATTATTTATAATTGCACTTTTAAAAAAATTCATTTAGATATCCATTTCCATGACAGAATTTAGACTTTGATGTCATACCAATTTATATATATACACGAAACTTCTGTGAATAGTTCAGGCAGATAGCTCAAAAAACCGTGTCCCCCTATGGCTAAATGTTGTGTATAACAATACTTATTACTCCGTGTGTGCCTGCCAAGGGTATGGGTGCTTTTAAGGGAAAAAAAAATCTGAATTTTGATGATATAAGCATCATCTAGATAGAATATTACTATGACCCGCTGGTGCCTTTATGTTTTATTCTTTCTTCAAAGCAGTTCTTTTCAGAACAGTTGAGTTCATTTAATTATGTTAGTAAAATATTTTCATGCTAGTATCCATACTGCATAGTTTTGACAGGAATAATGTGTCTTCAATGTCATGAAAAATAAGTAAATGCTTTATAAACAGGAGAAGGGAAGGAGATTTTCTTCTTTTTCTGGTTTAATAAGAATTGTACCAAATAATTAAAAATATCATAGTAGCAGATTTGTAATTTAGTTGCTGTCTTCTCCATAGCACAGACATTACTGTACTGCTTTCTCACCACTTTTGCCTATTTGAAGAGCTGAGCTAGAACAATTTATATTTTTTTAAAAAAGTTTCATTATGATATGATACTGCGTAACATCTAAACCACTTTTTGATTGAACACTTTCTTTTCATTAATCAGTCATTAATTTTTTTCCATTATTTTATATTTTTATTTGAACATTTTTAATATATATATTTTAAAATTCTTTGGGGAAATGAGAGGCTGATAAAACGGCTGACAGATAAGCGGAAGGAAGGCAACACTACTACTGGGTCTTGACAGTGCTGCAAGATTGAAGAAGGAAGGACAACAAAAGACAAGGGATTACAGTTTAATCTAATCTTCCTAAAGGGATGGTCATAGTCCTCTGTCAGTCAGAGGCCCAATAAAACTAAAGAGGTTTTGGCCCTGATGGTTGATTTTTTGGAAGCTCAAGGAACCAGTTACCATGACTGCTAGTGCTTTTAAATGTTTGTTTTCCTTCAAAACATTTATTTTTTCCAGAACAGGTCATTTAATGAACTACTTGGTGTTCAAATATCAGATTGTAGAAAGCTTTGCTTTACTTGCAAGACTGATTGGTTCACAGGGGTTAGATTCTGGCACCGCTTTCCACTTGTTCATGATAGAAAGACATGGTCAGGACAGCTAAGACAAAGATTTTAAACTATGTAGTTGTTCAAACAGAGTAAGTGCTTTTGCGAAATATTAATTTTAGAATTTTTTCTTAGCCTGGCCCATCTCTCATTTCTCTTCATTTCCCTTGCTGACAGAGCTCTGTCACCTAGGAGCATGGAATAAATTAAATTGTCGGCTAATGTTCAACCAAGAAATTGAAGCTTATAGTAGGTGTGAGGAGAGCCACCTATGAAGCCTACCTAATTTTTACTGAGGACAACATAACCTAATCTCAGATTAAAATAATTTTAAACTAGTAACCCTGATCCTGGTAATGCTGGACATCTCTTGAGCAAAACAACTTTTATTGTGTTTTCTGTTTGGCTGCATACTTAACAAGGTTTAACACAAAGTAGTTGTGTTTTTCACCCTGTTTATTTTCACCCCGGTGAAATCCCTGTGACAAAGTTGATCATAATCCCACATCTTTCAAGTGGAAATTTAGCCCCAGGGTCTATGAAATACAAGGTGTTGTAGTTTCCCTCTCTAGCAGAAAGTGACAGTGTTCTTAAAAGTTGCAGTGGTTTAGCAGTCTTATTATAGTTCCTGGTGGTGTGCCACATTAGTGTATTTTTGGGTATGCATCCACTATGTGCTACCTAAAAATACACATTTTGCACCCAATGGCTGAATTATCAGGACACAAAACATGAATAGAGAAGATTTGCTTAGGCTTTCATTGCAATAATGGAAAGCCAATAGTGGGGTTGCAGCACTTTGACACTCTTCCCAAGAAGAAATTTTTATCTAGTTCTTGGTTTTCACAAACTATTGTGATCTGATAAATTCCACAGAGAAGGGATTTTTTTCTCTTTTTTTTTCCCCCTCTTCACTAGACAGATACATCAACAAACAGTAGGAGGGCTGACTCATCTCCACTGATAATAGCATGCGGGATAATTTTGCCATGTGACTCACTTTCTTCTTTGACTCTAAAAGACATTTGAAAAAAGAGTGGCATTAATTTAAATAGATTTCCCATAAACAGGATTTACTAGAAAAAGTAAAATCCCTGCTTTTATCGCATCTTTTAAAAGTACAGGAAAGAAAAAGCCTACTATGCTGTTCTAGCATTTTATAATGTTATTGAAGAATGAAAATATTCTCTTAGCGAGTAAATGGAACATATTTGGGGAAATGTATTTGTATATGAATTTTTACCTCTGTGCGCATCATTGCTTTCTTAGTCTGTCACAGAAAAGAAATGCTTTTTGTTACCTCCTGCACTTTTATAGCTAGACCCTCATCTAACCTTGACCAGGGTCATGGCATAGAATGAATTGATAAGACATACTTCATTTAGGATTAAATAACAGGACTGACAGAGCCCAGAGGGGCTTGCCACCCTGATGGAGAGTTTATCAGCACTTGTAGGGAAGAAAAACAATATGACTTGGATTAGTTTCTATGTAGTAGATTATAAACCTGTGAAAGCCTGATTTTCATCTTCTACCACTGATTTTGAACACTCCCAACATTCTGAGAACTTTTGTACCTATTATTTTTATCCAATTTTGTACCTATTGTTTCAATGAGATTTCACTGTTAGCCATAAGAAATAATTTCTTCCCTCTTCCTTTTTCACTGACTGTGACAGTGCCTTAGTTTATTTTCCAAGACTTCTTTTGGTTTTCATGTATGGTTTTGGTAACACAGAGATAATTGTGTGCTACAGTTTAGCCTAAATTTTCAAATGTGGATAAGAAAAAGAAGGGATCCGTGTTGGAGGTTAAGATCACTTCCAAATTCTAGACAACCATGTTTTGAAAACACATTTTTTTAAAAAATTTTTTCATTGCATGTCCTTGCTGTAGCAAATGGCATTCTGTGTTTCATTATGTGACAGAGGTGACTTGTGCGAGCATCCAGTCTAAAAGTCTTGACTGAGAATTTTCTCAGCTCTTAAGAGATAAAAAAGTCACTTGTTAGTTGGATAGCTAAAGCTGATCCTTCTCTTCAGATAGAGAATTAACCATCTTTTGTCTTCTGAGCTGTAAAAGTTGAATTTTTATGTAACTATTTCTCCAAGATAATTTTAATTGGCATTTATGGTAGGAATTTGAGGATGTCAGTTATAGCAGCATACCAACACTAAGAGGCAGGGAAATACACTATAATGGTATATATTAATTTTGATTTTTATGCACTGCACACTAAATGAAGTTTTTAAGGGATGTATTATAAACTGTGGCACTTATTTTAGAAGCATCACACCTGTTAATTTCATAAAACTCAGTTCTCTTCTATAAATGCCTATGAACAGGTTTTTTTTAACAAGCAGTCTTAAAACACTTGTGCCCTTATCAATTATTTAGATTGCAATTTCAATACATGGCAATGAAACTGTTCTCTAGCAATCTGTGAAATTAAGAGTGTCTTTTTCCTGGCGGACTTTTCAGGAGACTGATTAAAATCCTGTTGAGCTCATTAGGAATACTTCCTTTACTCTTACTCAGGGTAGAACTGCAACATGAAAGAATGTACTATTAGAGAAGGAATTACCTGTATAACTTGTTTGTCATAAACTGTAAGATTCATTTCAATGATTCTCATGAGTTTATGATAAAAATTCTAGCTTTGCTGCAGATATCTTTTGAGACCTTGAACAAATCATTCAAACTGCCTACTTTATTCCCCTGTCTGTAAAATGGAGAAAGGGTTTCCTTTGTCCCAAATTGATAACGTCTTGTTTATCAGTGCTTCACATTCTTCAAATCCGTGATGTGTTTGTACAGGTCCTAGAGCAATGGAGGTTTGTTGGTAGCTGTGGCTTCGACACACATTCATAATTGAAATATATAAGAGAAGGAACAGGCTTGTTCTGTAGCCTAGATGGCATTTCAATAGAGTAACTCCTTTTCTTACATGCCTATCATATAACTGAAAATGATGAGCCTTTCCAAATACTTATAGCTTTCAGCAGGTTAGCTCTGCTAAGGTCTTTGCGAGTCTGTCCACAGACAATATATCTCCTTCATTTAATTTTCCAGACATGTACATTCTATGGTGATGAATTCATAACCAAGATTAAATGGCTTGAGCTTGACTGAATAAAGTCACAGTTCTACCCTCTCTAGGAACTCCAGAGCTCCCAGGATTTCTGTATGCTCAGTTTTCATTAACTCTAATATAGCAGTTCCTGTTAATGCAGTTTTGCTGACCACTTCCAAAAGGACTTGGTCTCTCACCTATTTCTTTACTTTCTGTCACAGTATTTTTCATGGAACTGTGCTTGATAACATAAAGTAAATCTTTAGTGCCTTTTCCTTTTTCTGCTGACCTACAAATGCATTAGGTGAGCATGTAGAATGCATATCATGATTGATATTTCCTCTCATAGACCTTGCAGTGTGATTTTTACAATATAAATATGGACATGAATGTATGCTGATGGGTAATTCTCTGTTAGGGTGAATTTAGCAATGTGTTTTGTCTGATCTCACAGCTCACTCCTTTGCTAGAGCCTGACAACTGCCCTCTCCTCTACTCCAGCACAGGCTTCCTCTTCTTCCTTTGCACCATTCCTGGTTCTTGTCGGGTTCCTGGAGGAGCTGAGTCTGCTCACTAAGCCTGCAGAAAACCAACATGGAAACCTAAAATTAGGAATTGTGGGGTATCTGCTTACTGAGAAAGCAGGCAAATTATTGTACTAAAGAGTGGTGAGCTATTAGACCACCTCAATAATACAATGAATATCTTAATTTCTCTCAGTATCTTTTGGGTAAAGAGATTTACATTTCTCAATGTAATAACTTTCACAGATCTTTTTGGAACAGATATGAGCTCAAATAAAAGGAAATTATTTCCTTCACTGTAACAATATGTTTAGCAATATGTTTAAAGTTTCTGTTGCATATAAGAGTGTAGTGATATTTAGTTATCTGTTTGTGATGTTTTCCAAGAGAAAAAAAAATTAGGCAACAGCTTGAATACTTTATAGAATAGGGCCTACCCACCTCAGTTAAATAAAACTAATGCACTGACTGTCTCAAAAAAATCTTTGCTAGAGACTGAAATGGAGTTTTAGTCAGAGTTCAAAAATGTTCACCCTTCTAATCTTGCTGTGTAAAATACCTTCTCGGTGACCTGCCAATTAGTAAAGAAAGCTGAAGTGGTTTATGAGTCAGTGAGAAATAAAAAAGAAATGAGGGCAAGTTTGCTCTGATATTTTAAATCTTAAAAGGAGTACTAGTTGTTAAAGCTAATTCTCTGATGATTTCAGTTTGCATTTTGCTAAAAATTGCTTGACATTCTGCAATTTTGACCAGTGTTTCTGAGGCATGTTAGTGATTCATCTGAACAAACAAATGGGATGAATACTGATAGGTAATGTAATACACAGAATGTTAAAAATACCACTTTTTTCCTAATTCTTATGGAACAGAAATAAAGATAGGTGTAGTATAAAATGAAAGGAGTAAAATTCTGTGTTTGGGGAGGTGTCTCCCTGATTAAATGATAGAACTCATATTGTGTTTTCTTTGTTTTCTGGAGGAAGCCAAACCTAAATAAAAGGTTATTCTATTGATTAAGATTTGTGTGTGTGTGTATAAAACTCCTAATCTTTTAAAGAATAACTTTATTTATCTATTTTATTTATAATACATTACAACAAGGTTGCCAAATATATCTTTTCTATCTTTAAAGTTAGGCAAATAAATGTTATGGAGGAGTTGTAATGCTTCCTATTTCCATCAGAGGGTACTATAAACATGCCTAAAACTTACTTTTTTTGTCTTCACCTGCAAAGAAGTGGATGTTTCTTTCTGTGTGGAATTTCCAGATGATTTTCAATGCTTATAAATTCTGTGTAGCATTACATGTATTTATTTACCTTGCTGAAAACAGGAGTGGTTTATGTAGTCTTATTAAAAACATTTGAAAACAAGTTTAACTAACGTTCTACTTTCCTTGTAAACATTCACTGGATATTCCCTTTTAAAGAGGAGTCTTGTTCCAAAACTTCTGTATATAAAATGTCAACGTGGAAGAAGGTAAAAAACGTTCCTTATGTAACAAACATCTTACACATCTTGGCAGTCAAAATATACTTTCTTTCTCAGTGGATACAGAAAGCAATTCTGTCAGCAGAGACAGAACGTGAGATCCTGGAGTGGTGTGCTCGATGTGTCCTGTGCAAACAGGTTTTACAGCAAAGCAGGGGTGCCTGGCTATTCTCGAGGCTGACACTCTCTGGTATATGAGCCACTGGCCACTGGCTGCTGCCCCTGTGCCAGCACCACGCTCATCCATGGAGCAGGGGCTCTGGTGGCTTCCCAGGGTTTTTGGGGTCAATTGCCTGAGTTGCTCGTCTTTGTTCTTATTTTCACATTATTTCCACAATTCTTGTGACTCCCTGAGGCCAGGTACTTCTCCATATGGACAGTGGCTGTTTGTACACCAAAGGCATTATGAGTGTGCAAGAAAGACATATTTAATATTTCTGTCTCTCTTCGATGACAAACTTGGTTCTGTATGCACTTTGTCATCCAGGCACAAAGGAGCAGTGGTGCCACAAATAGTCACAAGTAAGAAGTAAGGGGAAGAGAGCAGTTCATGATGAATTTGTGGGGAGAAGTGTGTTGACAGGGTGTGTCCCAGCCCAGCCAGGAGCAGGGCAGGGTGAGGGGGCAGCCCCAGGCACTGGCCATCTCCTTCGGGACAGGGCCAGGCCAGCCCCAGCAGGGACATCATCCTGCAGGTGGGCTGAGCTTGGCAGGGTCAGCTTCCAGGCAGGGCAGGGCTGTGGGGAGATGAAGACCAGCAACAGGGAGATGGAGACCAGCAACAGCAACAGTGATCCCTGGGGGGCTGGAATAGGTCTTGGGCCATGGCAGGATGGGGGAGGCCCTTGAGGAAGTGCATTTGAGATGCTCAGTGCAGACACAAGCTCAGACCCTCTGTTGTGTCCAGCCTTCATGCTCCTCTCCGTGGGTAGCACCCTCCACTCTGGCTGAGCTCTGTTGACAGCTTGCAGACAGGCAGGTGTTTAGTAGTAAATTAAATACAATTTTAAAGCCCAAGATTAGAACAAATAACTACGTAAGTATCCACATGGTAAGAGTTCAGTTTTTTTTTTAGAGTTGTCAGTAGGAAAATGTTTACTTTTCATCCGAAGAACTTGTGTGTAGTAGTCTGTCCATGTTATTATAATTTTGTAGCAAAACAGGTACTATCTGTTGTTCCATGAGTCTTATTTGTTGTTTCATGATGAACACAAAATGAGCATAAACTCTGGGTTTATCCCCTCTGTACCTCCCATTTCCTCTATACCTGAGTACTGAAATAAAGGAGAACCTGCTTCCACACACCAGTTTTGCACCTCTTTCTCAACAAAGAGAAATCCCTTGCCCGTTTTCTGAAACTCCACGCACATATTTCTTCTAAGCCAGCTGTCTTCTCACATTATTTGTTGTCACTCATTTGGGGTTTTTAATTGTTATTTTTTAATTTTCCTTGGCCATTCAAAATTTTGTTTTGCCTAGGTTTTTTTGAAGTTGTGGTTTGGTTCTTGTTGGCGATGGAGTTTCTTTCTGACTTGTAGCTCAAACCTCTCTAAAATGGCCAGAGCTCATTTTATTTCATATCAGACTTTAGGATTATTAAGAGAAATAGTCATGTCTGGAGTGTATCTTTATTCACATAACGAGTGTTTGCTATCATCTTTGGATAGAACGGATTGCCTGTTTCCCTCTAGGAACTGAACCTTGGTGACTGGCTTTGCCTTTGATATCTTAATACTCAAGTGGATATATCCCATCCAAAAAGTAACAAAAGTGTTTGTTTTCATCCAGTGCTATGAATCACACCAGAGTGATTTTACAAAAAACACTGCATTACAGAAAGGGTGAGGTTGGCAGGGTCCTCAGCAGTTTATCTAGCCCAGTGTCCCAGCTCGAGGCAAGGTCAGCTGGAGTGGGTTGCTCAGGGCCTTGTCTGGATAGATTTTGAGTATCTCCAAGGCTGAAGACTCCAGAATCTCTCTGAGAATCCAGCTTCAGAACTCGATCACTCTTAGAGTAAAAAAGACTTTTTCTTGTGTTTAAATGTAATTTCCTACCTTTCAGGAAATACATCTCGAGGTAGAAATCTTAAGGAGTAGCTGAACAAAACTAGACTGGTTTACTAACTGGAAAAACAGCACTACCCCTTTGTATTTCTACTTTATTCCTATATGCTTCCCTCATAATTATGTGAAGAAACATTAAAGCCAGTGTTTTAATTGATATGCAGTATCAATTTGCATTGAAACAAGAAATGAGTCATTCAGTGGTAGCTGGAATGTATAGATTGCTTGAAAAGAATTTTAAATTACCTGGTTTTTTGTAATAGTTTATTTGTTAATTCCTTAGGTTGAATTTTTAAGATGATGCACATGCAGGACTAAGAAATGCTCTAAGTTCAAATTGATCTGTATAGTACTTTAGCCCTTTTTGGTATGTTTTTCCTCTCTGGACTTGACCATAATAATTCAAACAATGTGGGAAAGAAATTTCTGCTGACTCATTGACTGCTTCCATATATTTTATTAATTATGAAATTGTTAAAATATTAATTTAAATCTCAAAAGCTAACATCTTTCTATAGCTAGAATATGTTAAATTCTAAAATACTGCCTATGGTTGTATCACAGGTTAAAAACCCTAAAAGGCAGGCAACATATATAAAAAAGTCACTTTCAATATGTCGTCTATTTATGTATCAAACTACATATATATAAATAAAATTATATGTGTGTGTATATATGCAATTTTGTAAATGTAAATATATGCAATGTTACACATTTTTCAAATGTAGGAAGAACAATTTACTTTAACAAAACAATTTTTGGGAATGACTAAATGTCAATAAAGTCAGAATCTGATTCATTAGATAAAAAACCTGAAACAAGGTCTGGCTATATTTGCTTAGTTTAGATTTTTAAACTGTAGAGAGAAAGAAAAAAATGTTATAAAGTCTGCCAAAATATGTGAGCATTAGAGGCATTGGCACTGAATGTCTTTTTAACCTTCATATCTGAGTGCACTGAACTTAGTAGAGTATGGAATTCTCTGTGCTGTACGTTCTGTATACGTAAATAACAAAACTCCCATTGTACTCAGTGGTACAGGATTAGTGCCTCTATTTTTTACTGGGGCAGAGGCTTTTTTCTTACTGTTATTGTATCATCATATAAATATAGCGGTGTTATTGAAAGCCTGAAGCTTCATGCCACTGCTTTGCTCATCTTCTTAAATTCAGTACCACTTGGCAGATTTCTGTGGAGCCTTATCTCTCAAGCCAAAAAGAAAAGCATGATCACAATAGTCAGCTTGGCTTTTCTTCTCATCTCTGTATGCACTTCAGTGTGGGAGAAGTTCAGACACCACAGAGCTTCAAATGGGTTCTTTCAAAGGCGTTAAGAAAGGGAAACAAATATTGAGCTCTTACAAAGAAGTTTTCAACCAGTGCATGTTTATTAGGCTTACTTTATTCTACCCAGCATATTCAAAGACATCTGATTAAACTGTCCCAAATAAAAAAGACAAAGCTTGCTTCAGTCTGTGCAGTACAGATAAATAATTTTGTGCGAGATTTCTATCTTCTCAGACTCTGTACTGGAGACTTGTTGAGACATTTCAAACAGAGTTTGCGCGTTGCCAGATACAGTCCTGTTCAGAATATGCTAAAATGTTGTATCTGGCTAATTGGAGATAGAAAAGATTGTTTCTAATCACTGCATGACATTCTTTGCAATTCTTATAGATATGCAGATGTATTCCTTGCTTCGCATGTATTTCCAGTGAAAGTGCTAGAAAAAGGAACAAGAATAAGAGTGGGCCAGTATAGCAGCAGAGATTGCTGTACAGCACAGCACACAATGACCTTCTTGTGACCCTTGTTTGAGTATCCCACTTTAATCTTCACATTCTCTAATGTTTCAGCTGTGTGATAAATTACTTTTATTTAGAGATGGCCAATATTTTTGGAAGGGACTATTGAAAGGCAGAAAGAAATACTGAATAGTGTTGTTTTCATTAAGGTGGAGACTCAGGTCCTTATCTGTAAGTTTTCTTGAGATCAACGCAACACTATATCTCCTTTAGCTTCATTTTTTTTTTCATTTTTCCAATAAATAAATATCTTTCATACAAGAAAAGTTGATTCTCATTGAGTTAGGGAATTTGACTGGTCTTTTTTTTCTCCGTGGAGCAATATGAAAATCACCAGGCCAAATCACTTTTTGTTTCTTCATCTGCTTACTTTCTTTTAAACTGCTGACTAGTGAACAATGTGATATTCCAACCAAACAGTGCTGTTACTGTCAATGTCTGCTCCTCCTTTTCCTCTATTCATCAAGTTGATATTTATTCATCTACGAGATAGATAATTTAGCTTTAGTTTTATGCCACCATTGTCACACATAATGCTCTTCTGCTTGGAGATCAAGACTTGGAGGAAGTTGCAAGTAGAAACTGCAACACTACGTCTACAATAATAAAAGAAAACTTACTGTAATCTCCTCTGAAATACATAATGATTCTTTTGATAATATGTTTCTCATATTGAAATGATGAGTGTGATGGAACCTTTGCTACTGAGTCTGGGAAACATCCACTTACCTTAATGACAGGGATACTTTGTGTATACACAAATATCAATCAGCACCCCACCGGAATTTGCAGCTAGGAGTTTTGTCCAGCAAAACTCACTTACTAATAAGTATATAAAAGAAAATAAATTATTTAATTTCTTTCCATGAGTCCTCTTTTATGTATTTTCCCATTCTAAGCATTGTCCTTTCCTCCTGCTGTTTACACCAACGATTACTGACAAAAGTAATGGCTACTTACCTGTTTCATCCTCATTAATCACTTCATTTGGCAAGCTCTCCTTTGAGTGTCTCTGCATGAATATCAATAACATCGTGCCTCTCACAAAGAACTTGTGACCAGCAGCACAGCCTGTGCAAAATTAACTTCCTCATTTATGATATTTCCATTTCATTCCTTTTGTTATTAGACCAAAAAAATTTTCAAAAATGTTACCACCCACTGCTTTCTGCACTGGAGGAGAGAAAAAGTGAAACACAGTGAAGAGAAGGTTATTTCGAAGATGATGTCTTTACTGGAAAATAATTACTTTAAAACATATTGAGCGGATCCCAAATCCACAGCCTGCTTTATCTCTTTCCCAGTGAGCATTTCCTCTGGCTGCCACTCCTCCCCTCTGCCACCAGTCAGTGCCTCATGAGCAAGCCCAGCACCATTTGTGGCTGGTTCCATCTCACCCCGGCAGTTGTTATCAGGCTGTGTTAGTCCTTGTATACATGCAAATGCCTCTTTAACTGGAGGTGCTCACATTTTTCTAACCCTTTCATTCTGTCTCTAGGAGACAGACAATAAAATTAATTAAAGTAGGTTTTATTGCACATTTGGGTAAGTGATGGGCCTTTGCAGCTCTGGATCAGCAGTCTCTGATTTCATATTTGCGTGAGGCTAATAAAGAAAACAAGACAATTGATATAATACCCTCTGCAGACAACATTTCTGTAACTGATGGCACAACCTTCATGGCCACAGCGCTGCAATGCATTAACTTACCACTGCAAGGAGACTTGCCTCTTTTGTGATGGTTTTGGGAGACTTAACATGAAACTGCTTTGTACACATCTATATAAGTAATGGCCAATAAAAAACAGGATGATTCCACTTGGAATTGGTTTTTAATCGGAATTCTTCTCTGGGCTTTTATTTGGAAAAAGGTGCAAGAATCTTCTTTCTGTCTTTCTGCATTCATTAATAATTGATTTATATTTCCTTTAATTTTCAAAATTAAAACCCTGGCAGCTCCAGAGTGCAAAGTGAACATTCCCTGGGGTGGAAAGAGGGGTATGTGCCACTGATCTTTTCTTGCAGGAGCAGTCTGGCTGATTTTAAAGACTGGTTTAAAAATGTGCCTTAGACCACCCTAAAAATCATTCACTTCCAAGGAATAATATTTGAAAAATATAATTATTAATTAACGTGCTTAGGTAGTGTGCAATTTATACAGCATTTGGGTATCTTAAAAACACTCAGTAAAGCTGTATCATTTACAATAACTAGTGCTTTGCAAAAAGGGTAAGTATTTGTGGAGGGAAGGATGCTTTAAATGAATAGTTAAAACTTTCTGGAAGGTAATTGTGTAATTTTAATTCTCTTAGAGAAATTAAAGTTGTTTTATTAACAAGAGTGAGAATCTGTGTAAGAGTCTATTACAGTTTTTCTGATTATTACATTGTGATAATACACGTGGTCTTATGGGAAGCCAGAATACAGTGATACAATGTCCCAGCATTCAAGGTATGAAGTTCAAAGCTGCTGAGTGCCACAAGTGATTGAAATAATATATAAAATAGTCTGCTTATATTGGTAAACCTTTTTCAATATTGTTGCTTATTTTCATGCAAAAATTTTAGCTTTCCATTATAAGAAGTCAAAGATGAAACTGATTTCCTTCTTCCTTTCAGTCAACTGGCAAGTGAAGAGAGTTTCTTCACACTGCAGCTTTATTGCAGGAGGCTCATGCAGAAACAGAGGGGCTCTCAAGAATGAGGGTGCCTTCTCTGACTCCATACTCCCTGTTCACATCTCTTCCCCCAGATTCCATATGATAAAGGTACAGGCTTGCAGATGGAGGCACAAAACGGTCCATCTTGAGGCACTCCTTTCCATTTGCTTCACTCTCAGGCTTTCTACCTTCTCTAGTGGTCATGTTGATACAGATATAAATGGATCCATGCAAGGAGGCAACTGCTTTTGTCTTTTAATGGGCCTATTTCCTGGTGGGATCAGTGAATTCCCAGGCAAGCTATTCAAATGTGAGAAATGTACCTTGGACCATTCCTAAATGTGGTCCTTTCCCCTCACTATTCTTGTAGATATATAGTCACTTATGAGGCAAAATATAGATGGTATCACGAGCAGCTTATAAGTCTCCTATGCCAAATAAAGCTCCAACTTGTACAACACAATTTGTAATTCAGGTTGTAAAACTATTCAGTTCTCTTCCCTGAATATTCGAGCAGCAGTTTGTGACATGCTTCTATGTGGATGCCCAGAAAAAACCTTGTGTGTGAGATGCTCATTTACCCTCATGTGAGACATTGTTGTCTCTCTCGAATCCAAGAGCCTTTTCCTGGCTGTGGTTTGAAACACTTGCAGTGCTGCAGAGAGAGAAATTGAGTGTCAGCATCCCCTGGATGCAGTGGCCAGTGAGAGGGGTCCAACTGAACAGGGGACAGGCAGAGCACACGCTTGTGTAAAGATGGATTATGCTGCATATTGCAAAATCTTCTTATTAAAGCAGTAGTCAAATCAGTTTGGCATTTGGGGTTCTTTTTAGCTCCCAGCAAAGTCAGTTGGAGCTCTGCAGCAGACTCCAATGAGAAAAGGATAAGGCATTAAATAACATGCTGTACAGCTTTTGTGTGACTTGAAAGGGATCCAGGCAGACTTTGCCAGAGTGATTGTGGATGTGGTACTTTTCCAGAAGAGTTTGGAGGGGCTCAGGCTTGGCCAAAGGAGTACAAATCAGTTCAAACCTAAAATTGTGCTAAATTTTCCAAAACGTAAATGACAGACAACAAAAAAGCATGAGAAACATTGAGGCTATAATCCAAGTTAACATCTGAACAGAGTACAAAAGAAAGATGCAGCTGGTTAAATGAACTTTTTTTCTAAAGAAACTTCAGTTGTAATTTTTTTCATATTGAATTTTAAAAATAGTCTCCACTTTACCCTCTAAGTGAACTGGAAAAGAACAAATGACAATAGCATAGCAATTTGGGGGCCAATTTTCCTTAAATACATGTTCTATTCGATATTGAACCCTTTTGATATTTAGAAGTTTCAGGACTCAGCTCTCTGAAAGAAGCTGCATAAATTGTGGAATTCTGACAATACCGTTTGGCCTAATAGCTACTTGATCATGATTCCTTGGTGGATCCCACTGTTCTGGCTGATTGGAAAGCTCTCATTGCATACAATAATGCTGAAATGCCAGTCAAACTGCCTTGGGTAGGGTTTCATGTGCTTTGTCATTAAGCCCTATTGTCAGGGTCTTTGTCATCTGGCTGTAAAATCATTCTTAACTGAGGGAACATGCACAAACCTGGAAGCACATCCACTTGGCTATTTTTGCATATTTTTCAAAGCACTTATTCTCTTTTCCTGCTTTTTCTTTATTTTTTAGTCTTTTTCATTTTAACAAGAAGAAAAGTGAAAACCATTCTCCCGAAAATCTAATGCTCAAAGTTCTGATAAGTTGGGCTTATTCAGGGAAGTTAATTTCTTTTCTGACACTACTTCCAGACTAACCCTCACCAAAGGGTCTTTTTATTCTTTCCTCCCAAAGAAATGTCTGAAGAACACTTAGAGGCTTCTGTCATGTTCAGGACCATAGTCTGACAGACCTTTCAGAATAAGTTTATAGTTGATATGCCTGTGGCATTTCTTTGATGTTGGTTGCAAACTAGATAGACCCACTTGTTCTGCATTGACTCACTTTCGATAGTGCCATATTGCAACTGTTATTCCATTGAAATAATTTGTCATTGTTGGTATAGTAAGCTAAGAGAAAGGTGACTGTAGTAGATTCTTCTAGAAACAATTGATATTTACCTGGGAAAGTCAAGCTGGTTTTCCTGTAGTTTTTCTTGGATATTTAAAGTTTTTTCTTTTCTTTTGTAAGTACTGAGGATTTTTTATACTGTTTATGTCTGGAACATTATCTAATTCCATTTATTATTGGGCCTTTTCTTTGCAGAGGAGAGGAAAGCATTTTCTTATAAAGTGTTTTCTGTGTATGAGCAAACACAGGCAAAGCTCAATAAATAAATAAATACAGATTAACTGCTTTTCCTTTCTCCCTTTATGTGTTTCGTGTTACTTTTGCTCTCTTCCTTTCTTTATCTACCTGATCCATCTTTATAGTTGTGCTCCACTAGCTAATTTCAAAATATTATTAAAACTCAGTGTTAAAGAACAGTTTCTATCCTTTCACATTGATCTTGTAGTTGAATTATATATTAAGGTTCCATTTAGAAATAATATAAAGATGTTTTAATAGAAACATATTGGAACCCAAAAATTCAGCAGTTTGATTAAAACAATATTTATTCTGACTCCAGAAATAGCCTTGTTATTCTTCATTATCTGTCATATAAAGATGAATTAGTTACTAACGCATCATCTTACAATGTATCAATCAAGTTAGTTTTAAATGTGCTGAAATTTTGCTAAAAATTATAAATAAAATTTGTTTTGTTTGCAAATGAAAGGGTTTTTAATTTATCTCAATATTGCCAACAGCAGAGTTACACAGACAAGGAGTCAGAGACCCTCTCCTGTTATATTCAAAGTCTATTTGTGTTGGCAACTCCAGGACACGTTCTTTTTTCTAGAGACCAAGATACACCTCTGCCTTGGGCCAGTGTCCTGCTTTCAGCTGGGATAGAATTAATCTTCTTTCTAGTGGATGGCACAGTGCTGTGTTTTGGATTCAGCACAAGGATAATGTTGATAACACAGTGACAATTTAGCTGTTGCTAAGACGGGCTTACTCTAAATCAAGAACTTTTCAGTTTCCCATGCTCTGACAGTGAGGAGGTGCACAAAAAGCCTGGAGGAAGCACAGCCAGAACAGCTGACCCGAACTGGCCAAAAGGATATTCCATACCTCAAAACACCAAGCTCAGTATATGAACTTGGGGGAGTTGGCTGTGAGACACCAAGCACAGCTCAGGACAGGCTGTGCATCGGTCAGCAGGTGGGGAGGAATTGCGTTGTGCAGTACTTGCTTTTTAAGTGGGGTTTATTTTTTTTAATTGCAATTATTATTATTATCATCACTATTAGTATTATTATATCTTAGTATAATTAGTATTATTATATTCTATTTGATTTCAATTGTTAAACTGTTATCTCAACCCAGGAGGGTTTTTTTCCTTGCCTGATTCTCCTCCCCATCCCATGGAGGAGCATGTGAGCCAGCAGCTGTGTGTTCCTCAGCTGCTGGCTGGAATTAAACCAGGCAGACACATGGAAGGACTTAAATGTCGGGTACTTTTGGATGCTAGGACTCATGACCCAGAGTGGGTGCTGAGGGCGTGGACTCCTGCTCCCTGACACAACCCCTCCTTCCCCAAAGGTGGTGGGGTGCCTTGTCTCTGTTACAGTGTGAGTGCAACAGCACTGGAAAAGTAAATGTAGTAAATTCAGTGTCAGCTTGCAGTCACTTTCACTTGCATTTCTTACCTGCCACTCAGCTTTTCCTTCCCTCATCTCATCTTGGTGCAGCTCTACACAGCAGCAGCAAACTCCTCCCGACCGCCTTTGCAACCACACCGCAGTTCTGTAAATCCGTGGGAGCTGGTCCTGCAGCCAGCCTGAGGATATCTGTGTGCCCACGAGGCAGCGTGGTCAGCAGACTCCGGAGATCACCACCTGGAAACCAGGCACATTAGAGACTGGAGACATTCCTGGGAGAAGGCAGAGCAATGTGTGCCTGCTGGCAATTTGCCTGACTTCAGCTAAAGCATCGATTGTTAGATGCGTTAATATTAGGAAGCAGGCCGTCTCCATTCTTTTTCAAAGAGCCAATACTCAGCTGTGAAATCATTTAGCTGACTTAACTAAGATTATTTGACAAGGAGAACAGTTATATTAATATAAACAAGCATGTCTGTTTAATTGTCTTCCTCTTTCAAACAACCCTGTTTGTTATGATCAAATGGAATGATCCTAAAACATTTTTATTGCTACCTTAGAACTCCCACAGGGGAAAGATGTCAGATGAAGTAGTAAAAATATCTTAAATTAGCTCAGTATTAACAAGAAGGAAGCTTTTTCCCAGATTGTTTCTAATAGTGGTTCTTTTTTTCCTTCCAAGTACTCTCTGCAGCCTTTGGTTTTGCTTTTTGTTTTAAGCTGTCTCTCCTCCTTCACACTTTCCTCAATTAGACATTTGTCTTTTCAAACTAGCATCTCCTTCCAGGATTTGCTTTACAAGAAATTTCTTTCTTATCCTTCTCATTCCCCTTTTCTGATTGTTTCCCAGCCTGCTTAGCTTATTTCTGAAAATAAATAAATAAATAAATAAAACAATCTTCTCCTGTCACAGGAATGTGTAATAGAAGGCAGTTAAAGATATGTGTTATATTATCAGACTCATAAAATGGCACTTGATAAAGTGTCACATAAAAGACTTACCAGAAAGTAAGGATTTATGAATTACATGGAAAAAGAAGTGATATAAAAATGCAGTAGAGAAGAGAGACTGGGGAGATATGATTTGTCGTTGTGACTGACAGTCCAGAAATAGTGTTCCTGATGCTGGTAGTGAGTAGTGATATCCTCCAAGGCTCTCTTTTAAGCCTGGTTGTCTTCTATATTCAGTGCAGTTTATTGATGGAAACATGAGGTGGAGCAGCCTTATAATAGACCTTGGGAATATTCCAAAGTGAGAGAGGAGTCTGCTGAATGACAAAATCCCGTTCCATGCGGCACTGTTGAAACAACCAAGCCACCAAGTTGTTGTCTTCAAGTTCATCTTCTTCAGTAGCTCATTCATGGGTTCTTACACGAGTACTTAGTGGCAGCAATACACAGAGTTCAAGGCAGTTAATTACTGAAGTGCAGCTAATGAAGCCTAGTCAAGTAATTCCCAGGGGCCGGTTGTAAACCAAAGTAAAAGCAATGACCAACAATGAGAGCCAAAATCCACCACAGATTAAAGAGAACTGAAAGTACATAAAACTTTCTGTGTTTGGAAAAAAACCCAATTCTTTTATTTATTTAAATTTAATAAAAATTTAATTTAATAAATTTAATACATTAAATTTATATAAAAATGTATTCTTTTTTACTAAAGTATTTCTCATTTACATTCTTAGGTCTTTATTTCTAAAAAAAAAAATTGTTATCTTCTTGGGAATGAAATAGAGAATTTCTGCCTTTTGCTCTACTTAGGGCTTCTATGGATTCTGCATTGCAATATGTCTATGTTATATACTAACTAATTAATTAGATTTGAACTGGAGCCTTGTTTTCAATATTGCCACATATTATAATATTTAAATGCCCTAAATTGTGAACACAAAAATTTGAGGAAGTAATGGCATTAAATTAGGAAAGGAAAATTTGCTTTCTCTAAAGTCAAGGAAGGCCTTCAGTCTATTCCAGACTAGGTCTAAAAACTTGTGATGAAATGAAAATTGTGTTTTGCAGTGGCAAAGGAAGAGGCCTTGGATGCATCTGTAATACACAGAAATTATGTTTTCGTTTAAAAACCTTTGTTGTTTCTGGTAAAATTCATGTACAATCTCATATAAAAATCCCAAGGGAGTAAAAAGTGCTTTTTCCAAACATGGACCATGCATCAATATCAGTCAGATGACCATGGCCTTGGATATAATGTGGTTGGCAGACAAGCTCTCTGCAGTTTAATTAGTGCCTCTCAACAAGTGCCTGGGTAGATTAAATTCCAGTCCACAATCATTGGAGAGTGAAACGCTTCTGCAAAAGTTCCCAATATAGGCTACAATTATTTTAAAATCCTTCTAAATGAAAAATGTGTCATGGCTTAGGAATGGTGTTCCTCAATTTAGTGTTCCTACTGAAACACCAAACCAGGCGCTCACTCTCCCCTTCCGCTGTGGCAGGCTGGAGAGGAGAACTGGAGGCACGAAGGGCAAAGGTCACGGGTTGAGATAAGAACAATTTACTGGGAACAGCAATGAGATAAGAAAGGAACGGTAGCAGTAGCAATATTGATAACAGAATGTACAAGAGAGGCAAATGATTCACACCCACCACGTGGGACACAACATTACCCCTGACTGCTCCCTTCTCACTGCCTGCCTGGAAGGGACCCCTTACCCCGTCCCTGATTATGGCATGAGGTGGTATGGAATAACCTCCGGGTCTTGGTCATGCCCCTCCAGAAAACCCTGAAAAAACCCCCAAAGAATGTGAAGAAAATAAATAATAACCCACTCCTTGTCCAGACAGTTTCACATTTGTCTATTTAATTCCCTTCTCACTTTATGAAAAAGAATGTTCCATAATGTGTTCTTTCTACTCTGAGGTAAAAGTAGCAACAGTTTCACATTAATAGTGATGTACAATTTGGATATCTGTCCTTGAAATAGTTGTCAAACATTCCCAGGAGGACAAATGCTTTACTAAGCTTTGGGGCTAAGTGGTTCATAGAAAGGTCCACAAGTCTCCATTCACTGTTCTTGTCCTCTACATCTACTTTCAGGAAAAAATCCCTTACATGAATACAAGGAGCTGTTGAATAATGTACGTCTCTTACTAATTTTCATTTTCTGCATGCTGTTCTTTCATCTTTTCCTCAAATTTCCAGGGAAAATGTCCCCCACAGAGAAGTCCAGATTTATGCAGGCTTACAAGGATCTCCTAAGAGTCACTAGATAAAATGTAGGAAATGCATGAAAGGGGAGAGTACACACTTTTTGCGTCTCATTAATAAAGGAAGGGGATGGAATTTTTGTTTATTTTTATTATCATTTTTCCAACTGCAAATTTTCTATATCTATTAAGAGTAGCCCAAAGTTAACAAAATTGAAATCTTGACCCTTTTTAAAGGGCCTATGATTCAACTAGAAAGAAGAGATTAAACAAAAAAAAATTGATAGCTTTTTATTCTTTGCCCCTATGTAATATATACACATGAATGTGTTGACTGTTGCTTTTGCAGCAATATAAAAAAATTAATCCCTCCAGAACATAGAATATTTATACTCAAAAAATCCAGACTGGCCATTTTAAATATATGAGCAAATATGGAAGTTCCATAATTCAGTAAGATCAACAGGCAGAAAAAAGTCACAGGCAAAAAAAGAGCAGTGATGTTGACAAAGAAATATTGTGAACATTTAATGGCAGTTCCAGTAGCTGCACAGTGTATTGCAGTTAAATAGTTTTGTCAGCTGCTTTTCTTGTAACCATTGGCCATGCCATGGTTCTGTATAAAGCTCTGCAGGAGATAGAACCAGCTTTAATGAAATTTGAGTAGCTGACATATTAGGCAATGCATTATACTGGAAGAAATGCTCCTTGATATTTTTCCAAAGGACTCTCTCTCAACTGTAATCACTTTCTCCGTACATGAATGATGTCACTAAAGACTTTTAAGAAAATAATTATTTTGACATTGACTGCGAAACAAATAGTTTAAGAACATCTGAGGCTCTTTAGAAATTATTTCCTTTATCCTGTATTGATAAAGCAACAGCATGTGGCAGAAGTTGATTCCATCAGGCCTGCTAGTTGCTGGGCCAGTGAGCCAGATCTCTTGCAATGGGAAAATCTTGCTCATTTTGCTGCTCTAACAACTTTGAACTCTATTATGGAAAAAGTACTTTAGAAGACAACAAGTTACAAAGCAAATTTATTCATAGATTTTTTTTTTTTTAGGAATCTCTGAAACCCAGAGATATTAGTTCATAAATATGAGTTCAAATGGTTTAAACACCTAAATGTCAGATGCAGAAGTTATTTGAGCCCAAAGGAAAATCATCACAATCTGTACTTTAGTACCCTAAAATTTAGTAATCTCAACACCCAAAAATTCAGCCCTGGCAAGTTGACTCAGAACATCTGAGATACCCATCCCTTCAGAGACAGAGGAATGGGATAAGTACAATGAAAAACCAGCTGGAAAACCTAGATGGTGAGCAAAGGTTTCCTAAAGTTATCCATGGGAAATGTGTGTCAAGTTTCAGCCTGCCTTTAAAGTAGAGACACTTGGTTCAAAACTGCATATTTGGTACTTCTTTTCCTTCCTATCACTCCTAATCCATGCTAGGAAGCCTGCCAAGTTTGAACTCATCCTGTTTTACAAAAAAAAAAAAAAAAGGAAAAAGTTTTCTGGAGAAGTTTTTGCTGCCTGTCTTAATAGCTTTTGTACTTGCCTGGGCTATTTTAGACCTCAGCTCAATATCCTTTTCATACTGAGATGGATCAGACTTCTGTTTACCACTTTATAAAAGAATACCCTCACTACCAGATCATAAAGTAGGTGTGGAGAAAGAAGGAAAAGGTGCAAAGGGAGCAATACACTCAAACTCTCTTATTAAGATCGATCACCAAGGGGCAAAGGCAAACAAAAAAGCAAGAAGGACAAGTCTCTGCAGTTCAGTGCTCATTCTGAAGAGCAGGAATTCTTGTTAAAACAAGAAAAAGGAAATTTTTAATTATTTGAAAAATATTTATTTTATTTGGAATTTATTGTTGCTCTCCTTTAATAAAAAAAAAAAAAAAGTGACTGCCTGCTTGTCTACATCTAACCTCTTTATTTTTTTAAACCTGTTTTCCTTCTAAACTACTTAAGAACTATTCTACTTCATCTGAAACAAGAATTTATCTTAATTCTTCTATATCCTATACTCTTCTGTATCCTTGATTACAGAACATGAGGATATTATTTTCTTTTCTGCATGAGGAAGGTTACTGCTCTTTCCCAACTCCATATTCTCAGATCTATTTATGACCATCATAAAGTCTGCACTACAAGCAGAAGGAGTTCTTTATTGTGTTTGAGTTAGCACTTTTGTCTTAAATTGGATGGCTTTAGTGGAGTGGCACCAACTTTCAGCATCTGAAAATCTGGTTCAGCATTTCAGTTTGGAATTGGGAATGTGGAGTGACAGCAGTTTTGCAGAGAGCTTGTCTCACCTTGTCAGGCCTTGCATTGCAAATGCAAGTATTTCAGATGCTTAGTTTACAGTAAAACAACTTAATTTTGGCTGTGTTTATATCTTATTCACTGTCACTTTCCATCTTTACACTGTGTCTGGGTTGGTATGAAAAAAGTAAATTTCACAGATTCATGTAAGGTCATGAATAGAAACCACATTTTCACATTTACAAAATTAGACATTGATAGTGGTTATATATATCAATAGTGGAATACCAGTACCACCACCAACAACCAGCACTCTTGAATAAAGATTGTTCTAATAACCCTTTGCAGTTATCTTTGCAGTACTTCAGTGCAATTGGTGTCGATCCACATCTGTCTATGGAAAGCAGATCTCACTACAAATAAGCTTTTGGAAAGATCCAAGCTTGGTTGATAGGATACGGTCAGGCTTCCACATGGCTTTGGATATTGTGCTGTGCAAGAAACCTGGACAGTACTAAATCAACATAGGCTGTTTGTAAATCACATGGATTAATCGGCCACGAATTAGGGAGTTATCATGATGGTGTGGCTTTGTAATTTGCAGATTAATTAATTGTTATTTGACCCTACTTTTTTTTGTCATTAAGCAAATATTTTTTTAAACTCTGACATGTAAAAAACCATAAGGTTCTCATCAGAAGCAACTGTAACTGACACAAAAATAGTTTAAATGGCAAATAACAGAGATGTTGTTGATATCCACTTGTTAGAGAGCATAAACAAATAATATGAATTTCATTATATGTAAATATAATGTTGTATTAAAGCAGTAAATTGAGTTCATAATCCCTGAAGGGATTACTCCTTCCTGGAAATTTGTGACTCTAAAAAAGGACTTGGGTACTGTGGGGCTTAGCCAGTCTAATATAAATTCCTGGTCTGAAACAGTGGTAGAGATGTGGTCCTTAGAAAAGGAACCCAGAGCAGGAATAGAGAGCTGTCTTTGTGTTCTGATGTTGCATAGAAGAGCCTTGAGAACGGCCAGAGAAACAGAAAACACACCTTATGGCAAGTTCCTGGAGCTGCCCTCTTTCTTCAGTAAATGATAGAGGGTAACAAAAGCACAGTTTGTAAGTACTTTGAACTAGAGAAAGAAACAAACTACAAACTGTGCAAGAAATTATTTAGCTATTGGTGGCAGCAACTCATCCTGGGTGGTGGGAGAACCTCACTGAGGACTTTGAAATAAAATCTGAATATTTGTCTCAAGTGTTTACTCTGATTCAAACAGAATCACAGAACTGAAAGGAGGAATTAAATAATAAAAGTCCAATGACCTGTGTCAAGCTCAGACTATAATCACTGTAGTCCATTTTGGCTATAAAATTTCTGTGATGCTGGTTTGCATAGTAACACCACAATTAATATTCATTTATCCACAAAATGTGCTAGGCAGATTTATATTTTATTTTACCTCTCTTTTATAGATGATGAGCTGAGAAAAACATAATTGCCAGGGACATACAATCCAGATTAGACCTGTCTAATGCCATGAGTATTCCAGTACCATAATTTTTTTGCTAAAGGGGAGACGCCTGTAAAAGTGTGTGTCCTCCCACTGCCAATGCATAACAGAGTCTATAGCTGTGAGAGTGTTACTATATTACATGACTGTCTACCTCCTACGTGAACACCAAGGTTTCTAAGCAATTTTCAGTTAAATGGGTGACTGAGAATAAAAGGATTCAGAGGTAGCTGCAAATGTCTAGATGCTCTTTGCAAACATGCATGTGGAGATAAGTTTTCACTGTGTTTGTCATTTTCAGACAAACAAGTATGCATTAAAAATACAAAAGCATGTAATTTTCATAGCCAAAAATAGACAATTTCAGCCTAAGTAAGCCAACATAAAAGGCATAGCCTGTATTTATCATATAGCTCCTATGGACATTCACTATCTTTTTCTGATAAGGCCACTTATAGGAAATGTATCAGTTCACTGATAATCATCTTCATAAGTATTTCTACCTCTTTTTCCCTAAACTATGAAAGAATAATTTAAAGCATTTAGCCCTCGACAATAGATATTTTTTATAGGCTTCTCTCTGACTAGGATAGCATAAGCTTTCCTTTCAGCATTCCCTCTAGGTTTATAAGATACTTCAAAAAGGACCATGCATTAGGTTAGATTCTTTCTGTGGTTAAACATTTCTTTCTTCAGGGGATGAGTCACGGAGGGCAAAAGGTGATGATTCAACAGCGTTTTACTCACACATTCCAGTTTCGGGGCAGCCTGAGGCTGTTTCAGTTCCTTTCACAACTCAGAACTTTATATCTGACAAGAGGTGCTTCAAACTGCAGTCAGGTGCACCCAGAGACCTTAAAAGGTTTTCGCTCATTCAACTAGACTATTGAAATCTAGGACTGGATCAAAGAACATACAGTTTGCAAAAAGGCAGAAAATTCTGCACAGGGAACAAGGATATTATGGAACTGAGCTTATGCAAGTGCTTTACTTAACAAAGCTACGCTGCTTTGAACTGCCATGGTCAATACCTTTAGGCTGACAGTCATCTGGTCCTAATTTAGCATTTTTTCTCTTTCTGGAGCCCAGTTCTTCCACGACTGCTGCAGTTGTTGTACTTGAACTGGAAAGCCCAAAAGGTACTTCCACAACTTCAGTTCCACAACTTCAGCAGGTTACAGTCACGATTTCACTGCCTACTGCCCATTTCACGCTTGCAGCCATTAGAGGGCAGACCATAACAAACTGTTGACGAATGTATTTAGTCTCACCAGTGTTATTTTTCCAATCAGAAATCTTAAGAGACTCATTTTCAGCTCTGCTCTGAAGTGAATAAGTCACAGCAGCAATGCAAAGACTGGTGAGGCAATTTTTTTAGCATTTTTTTTGCTAGTCTCATCTAATTCTGATGGTAGAGATTAAATCTCCAGATTTTTTTTTTTTGTAGTTCTTCTGTAAGTCTTGGTGGAGCCCCATTTGTTAAAAAATATAATATTTTTACTTGCATTGTGCTACTGTTGTAACAACTGAACTCTGTTGCATCAGGGACCTCTTTGGAAGGATGTGTGTTTTTGTTCAGGATAGAGTAAATTTTATTCACCATACTGGTTTGGGTCTGTGTTCTGGATTTGTGGGAAAAACAGTGCTGATAACACAGGGGTTTTAACAGGGCTTGCACAGAGTCAAGCTCTTCTCTGGTCCCCATCCTACCCCACTCCCAGGAGGCTGGGGGTGCACAAGAGGCTGAGAGGCGACACAGCCAGGACAGCTGACCCCACCTGACCAAAGGATGTCCCACCCCATGTTGCATCCTGCTCAGCAATAACAGCTGTGGGGAGAAGAAGGAAGAGCAGGATGTTTGAAATGATGGCATTTGTCACCATTATGTGTGATGGAGCCCTGTTTTCCTGGCTGAACACCTGCCTGCCCTTGGGAAGTGGGGAATGAATCCCTTGGTTTGCTTTGCTTGTGTGCACAGCTTTTGCTTTACCTGTTAAACCATCTTCACCTACAAGTTTTTCTCACTTTTATCCTCCTGATTCTCTCCCCCATCCCACATCCCCGAGTAAAGGTCTGGGTGGTGCTGGCCAGAGTTGAACTGTGACAAAGGGTTAATGTGCATTCAGATCATCTGTCATTTCTCTCTCTTTTCATTAGGGAAAATGGCTGGGTGAGACACTGAAGGAGTTATGAACATGATTCATTAGTGATTCTAAGGAACAGAAATTAAAGAGGCAGGAGGAGGATAGATAATAATGAATTGCAAGTGAGCAGCAGCACAATTTTCTCACCTACTGGTGAAAATAACACACAGCACAAATGTGCACACCGGTCCCCTTATATACACATTTGCTCTACTAAAATCCAACAGCCCTCTCTCTCACCTCCATATCCTTGGTCTAAAAGCCCTGGAATTATGCTAGAAAATTTTTAAGAATAACATGAAACTTCATAATAAATACAGATGTGGTTGATGACTACGTATTCTCAGTAACTGAGTGATTCTAAACCTTAATTTTTACCCACATGAAAATAAAACAAAACTAGTTAAAATTATTCTTATTTCTATATAATCTAAGGAGAGAACTAAAAAATGGACAATTTAATTTGATTTTTGAAAATATATTAATCTCTGGGAACTTGAGATCTTTGGGGTTAAGGCCCATAGAGGAGTGCTTTGAGTCCTCTCAGCTGAAGTAATCCTGTAATAATTATCCATAAGGGTGGTTTGAAGGTTGATACCAATAAACTTTTGAAAAAGCTAGACAGTAGCGACTGAATACAGTAGAGAAATTACAGCACACAGAGCTACCCAGAGTCTCAAGTAAACTAACCAAATGAAAAGTATTTGTGAATTATTTTTATATTTGGTCTGCCAAAAGTCAGTAGAATTATAATGGCTGAGGAAGGGACTTAAAGAGATTAACCTGTCACCCTTTTTCTGCCCACTGGAAACAGCAGCTGCAAACAAGAGTAATTCATCTTCTACTGGACTTCTGAAAGTCACCATGATGACAACTATGTCTTCACAACTGCAGAAAGCCAAGTCTGTCTCTATCAGATTCCCTCACTGCAATTTTTGGAACTAGTGAAGTTAAGGTACTGTGTAACAGCTGAGACAACAGATCTTAGCTTGCTAAGTAAACACCTGGGCACCACCAGTAGCCCTGGCATCTTTTAGTTAACTTGAAGCTATGAATCATGTTAGCTGGACTGAAACAACCTAAAGGAAGCCTGTACCACTATCAAGGCTCTAAAGCAGCTTTACTCTTTCTATTAAACACTGAAATTTGAAAATTTTCTTCCCTCTAAAACTTCTGACCCTCTAAAGGGTGCTGGTAACAAAATTACTTCTATTTATTTTCACATTATAGAAATGGATTTTCTATCACCTAACAATCCTTTAATGTTGTTACGGTATTTTCTTAGCAAATTCTTCATTGACAAGAAATCTTGCAATATTTAGCCTAATATTTCCACAAAGCCTTCCTTCCCCTCATGCATGAACTTAAATCATCTTCCTGAAGAGCATAGAAGAGTTAGACAGGTGACACCAAGACTCCCAGAGTCTGGGGGTAATTTCTGCTCCTCTTTGCTCTGTAGATCCTTCTTGTGTCAGCCAGAATAAATCCAAAGCCCAAAGTTTTATTCATACACAGAAGTTTGCAAATTGTGTGGCTCTGCTCACTTCCTGTCTGGAAAGCCTAAAATATCCTCCATTTGAGCAGTACTTTTTTTCTGAATTTCCTGAAGGATTGTGATCCATCCTTCCTTCCTTCCTTCTATAGTTCAATTGGGGGATTATCCTACTTTCATTTTATCCTTCAGCATCTTTAGAAACTT
>VWZW01003558.1:3711752-3786300 GCA_013397115.1 Edolisoma coerulescens | reverse complement strand
TTCCTTCCCTCCTTCCTTCCCTTGTTCTATAGTTCAATTAGGGGATTATCCTACTTTCATTTTATCCTTCAGCATCTTTAGAAACTTCCTTTCTTGTTAGTAAGCAAAGTGCTGAGAGAGATCGTGGAGGGTTCCCTCAGTCATACTGAATCTTATTTATTCCCTTTGAAATATATTTCTTAATTCTTTTCTGCTGTAGGCAAGTCCTTTACTTCCAGCATAATTCTTTGCACGAGAACAGATCAGCAGTTTCCTCTAAAGTGAAAAACTTTTTGCATCAATGGTTGAAAGATGCTCTTCCTTTCCCAAGCACCGTCTCTGTTACTGCAACAACTTTTTGTTTCCAGTTAACCCCACAGAGGCAGACCAGCTGACAGTGGTTTTGCTGGGGGATGGAGAAATAGCTGTTTACTTTTCAAAGCTGTTAATGCGTAACTTTAAAACATGCACTTTTATCCTGTAGTATTTAATCTTCTGTCAAGACACTTTTTTTTCTTTCCTGAATATATTAAACTTGTTTTTCAGTAGCTTGAACACTTTTTATTCCATCCTGAAATCTAAGAATAGGCTTAATTGGCTCTCAGAAAGCACCCCATGTGAGGCATTGTAAGGGTTACAATGTCTCTGCTCTCTCCCATTAGCTCAGGTCTATCGCCAAGGAGCACAGGAGCACTCCCTCTACAGAAATTTGCAGGCCATGGAGGGAAACCATAAGAAAAAACTTGAAATAAATTAAGGGCAGACCTGCACAGAAAGAGTGAGCCTGACTTATCACCAGGTTTGCCTCTGTTATCCTTATCTGGGGAACAACACCAGCAAGAGCCTGACCTAAATCTCTGAGCCAGTATGCCAAAAGAGCCAATTAGTCAAGTCTCGTCTAGAACTTCTCTCCCTCAATGCGATGGGGGAGAGAACTGGAAGAATAAGAGAGAAAACTCGTGGGTAGAGAGAAAGACAGTTCAGCAGGTAAAGCAAAAGCCATGTACAGAAGCAATATGAACCAAGGAATTCATTCACACTTGCCATGGACAGACAGCTGTTCAGCCATCCCCAGGACAGCAGGGCTCCACCACACATAATGGTGACAGGGGAAGACAAAGCCCATGGCTCTGAGTGCTCCCCCCTTCCTTCTTCTTCCCTCGGCTCTTACTGCTGAGCACGGTGTCATATGGAGTGGGACATCCCTTGGGTCAGTTGGGGTCAGCTGTCCAAGCTGTGTCCCCTCCCAGCCTCTTGTGCCCCTCAGTCTTCTCACTGGTGGGGTGGGCTGGGAGGCAGAAAAGGCCTTGACTCTGTGTCAGCTCTGCTCAGCAGTAACCAGAACATCCCTGTATTATCAGCACTCCTCCTCACAAATCCGGAGCATAGCCCCAAACCAGCTACTGTGAAGAAAATTAACTCTATCCCAGCCAAAAACAGCACAGCAGTCTGTGCTAGAAGATCCAGATTTTGTTAGATGGCTGCTGCAATACCTCTGACAGGGAAACCTTTCCCTCTGAATGAGCTAACAAGCTTTTTGCAGTCAAAAATCATTCTTGCTAATACTTTCTCACTCTCTGAGCTTATCTTCAAGAGTCAACACTGCCCTGCTCTCCAGTCATTTTTTGGCCTGTTTATGCCAGTTTATACCAGCCGTTTAATGGGAATCTTCTATCTCATTTTTCAAGGAGTTCTTTGTTAAACACATTTGTGTACAACACTATTTTTTTTATCCCTGCAACAATCATTTCTCTATGCTTTAGTTCTTGTTATTGCTGTTTATCTAGAACAATCAAATTCTTAGCTTTCATTCTTCAGCTTGAAGGAATAAAAACAAATGGCAAGGGGTGTATTCTGTTTCCTATTTTAAATTCCATTTTTATCTAGATTTCCTTTGACCAGAAATTATATTTTTAGAATTTTTTGACTATTTTTTTTTTCTAATATAGGGAATGCATTAAACTTTCCTTTAGTTTCACTTCGGCTCAGGATCAATATTTCAACTACATTCATAACTTTGATATATGGCATTTGGCTGGCAGAGAGTATAAGAAGCAATATATTATTTTCCTCTAAAGAAGAATGGGAATCTGATCTGGAGATTACACACTAAGCGGTGGTGAGGATTTATTTCAATTCCCCTAAGAACCTCTTAGTATATAATTTGTTGCGTAGGATTTATTACCTTCCCAAGAGATTTCACTCAATGTGTAGGAACATTTCCCTGGTGTACCCAAGGTGTGGATGGGCTTTCTCGTTAATATGATACAGAATTGCCCCAGTACTTCTTGGGACAGTTTCAGTCTTGGCTTTGCTTGTCTCCATTAGCTGTTCCAAAGCAAGATCAATATGCTGTATCCCTTTGCTTTGATTACACTACCATATACAGATTTATCTTTATTAAAAATGCAGCCAAAGTCATCAGTAGTACCTCTCATGGTCACAAATCTTTAAATGTGGCTTCTTTAAAGGACAAAGTCCCAATAGCAAATTCTTAAGACATGTTGTATTTTCAAAGCCTTTATTATTCCCATATTCCTAGCCATTGTATAGTTCATTGTTAGCATTCTGTGTGGACAAAAAAATCTTCCTATCTGTATGGTATAATTACTGTAGTTTTATAAAGTAATGATTTTAAAAGCACTTTGAATTTCTAACCCAACATATATCTAATATTAAACCTTAGGGTAACTTAGCTGTGCATGTACTCAAGGCTTTCATAACCACATCCATTATCTATTGAAATCTACATAAAAACTCCCTATGAATTTGGTGAATATCAAATCAAGGAGGTTTTTTGTTTTTCTAATGATGCTGAAGGAGTTTGTTCTCCATGGTCCTACCACTGGCTTAAATCCTTCATTAGACAGCTTATTCCCTCTTCTGCAAACAGAGCACATGAAACATCAAACTCTTTTCACTTTGAAGGAGAACTTGAGATTAAAGAAAAATTACAACAGATAAAGTTAGGAAAAAAGTAGGTCATGAGTGTTGTAGATATACGGCATCTGTAGTGGATGGGTAAATCATAGCTGGATGGTTGCAAGTGAAGGTTTCTTCCAACTCTACTTTTTAATAACTATGATTATTATTAAAATTATTTAAAACCCAATACTTTAATATCAAGTTCAGTGTCTCAGTTCTGTTAAAATAGAAGAGCTACATCAGAGCTACAAAACTTGAATATGTCCTACTTTATATATTATATATGTGTGTGTATATATATATGTATATATAATGAATTAAAAATTTGGACATGGAATCATAGAAACATGGGTTACAAGGAACTCCCAGATATCACCTAGTGCAGCCTGGCCTTTCAAGTAGGACAGTTGCCAACACCAGACTGGTCAGTCACAGGTTTGTCTTAGCAAGCTGGGAGAGCTTCCAAGGACAGGAATTTCAAAACTCCCTAGAAAGCTTATTCCAGTGATACTGTACTCTGATAATGATTCCTTTCTCCTCATTTTCAAACTAATCCTCTGAAATCATAGTATGTGGCCATTTTAAAATTTGTTATAGGATTGAAATTTCATATTTAAATATATAATTTTTGGGAAATTATTAGGAACTCCTTAAAAGCCAAAGTGAAGACGGTGCATGTAGAAAGCATGAGCAAAGATGTCCAGGGATGAATGACCACCTTTGACAATGCATCCTTCTCCAGTCACCTTTTTGTTATCCAAGCACATCTTATAATGCTGTGCCTTGAAGCTATTCCTAGTCTGATTTTTTTTGGAATGCAAAATCTCATTTTTCCTGCTTCATTGTGTTTCCTACAAGTATTTTTATTATGAGCAATGGCTTCAAATGTGTGACGGAGTTGATTGAAACAGCAAACATAAGAAATCCCAAGTGTCAAAGTAGTTAACCCATCTGCAGCCTCAACTGGTCCATTCTTCAGCAAAAAGTAAGAACCAGACGAGTTTGTCTTTGACTAGTAATGCCAGAATAACAAATCCCATGGCAGAGAATGGTTTTGGAAAGGGATTTTGTCATCACAAAAAATTCAAGCAGAGATGCAAAGAAGAGGTGAAAAATTATCATGATGGTTGGAGCAGATCTTGGTGGCTTGAGCAGAGCAGAAAGCTGATATAGAAAGGTCTGTGAAAGAAAGCACTCCTATGACTTGCAAAGACTCTTCATACAAAGATACTCACATTGCTCAAATGTGTCAGGGCAAAGGGAAAGGCTGCTTAATTTTTCCACAAAAATATTTACCTCAGTGTAATTGCAATGGCAACTGTTAATGAAATAAAGCTATTCATCCCTGCCATCATAGCCCAGATTAAATGGCCCTAAAATCACTGAAACAGCATTTCTGTGATTAGGTTGATGGGTATTTACAGTCCTTAATGAAACATTATATAGTCATTTGTGCAAAGCATGAGCATATTGTGTACTGAAATTGTCACATAGCCAAGTTAAAATTATCTGGAATACAGATAGGATCTCAGCAGCATGCCATGCTATGAAAAAAAAACCCAAACCCAACCTAAAATTAAACAACCAAAAACCAAAATCCTGCAAAAAAAGTAATAATTTCTAATTTTTGTCATTTTTGTCATTTATAAACTTATATAAAATGTTTTAAAGCTTACTTAATGGCAGCTTTACAGAATTTTGTTACTATTATGTTGCCTTTTATGTAAAATATTACACTGAAAAGAAAGGAAAAACGACCCTGGTTTTCTATATTCAGAGGTATCAGAACTGACTAATCATGTCAATTTATCCCTGGGACCCCTGGTTTTCCTTTTTCCCAGAGAGTGCACTTTTCATTTTCTAGTTGCTGTAAGGTTATTACAAGTTTTATAATTTCTTTGGGACATGACTTAGGCCACATTTTCTCTGCTGTATGAAGTGCTCCTACTTTTTTTTGCTGAATGCATTGTTGTAACTTTTCCTATACAATGACTGAAATGTGGCCTGTGGATGTCAAACCCCTCAGAGTTGGGGAGGATGAAGAGTTGTCTGTTGCATTTTTCATTTTATTTTAATTGAACAGCAGAATGTTGAGATTGTTCATCTGATTTCCCCATAGCCTTGATTTTCTAATTTCTCTTCAGCTGCAGTGCAGTAACTCTGCTTTCCTTAGTTCTACCCTTGTCCTGCCATTGACTGAATTCAAAATTAGGACTAAGAAGTAGATAAAGATACCTAAACATTAAGTGTCAAACTTTGAACTACATGTACAAGATATTACAGTCAAAGGAGAGACTTCTGTCAATGAAGCCTGAGCAATCTGCCAGCTCACCCTGGAGTAAGTACCTGATTGATTTATTCAGGGGAATCCCTCCTGGCCAAAGTCTGATATATGTTTTCATGTGTCCAAAATAAAGAGCTTGGGCATTGCCACTTGACTCGCTTTTATCTCTTGAACTCAAGCTATGGGGACTTGTATATTCAGTGCATGAAGGTCCTTTGTCTGTGTTTGGTAACAGCTAGGATGAGATCATTCTGCCTACAGCTGAACAGAGAAGAGCCAGCTGGCAGCAAATATCTCTCCTTTTGATTTCTGTACAAATTGCCCAACATAGCCAGGCCACTTCTATTTAGGCTTTCAAATCCTAACTCAGATCCTAGCATTCTGAAATCTTTTCTATGTATGGATGGCGGCTGTTCTGTCACTGCCCTACCTCCCTGGAATAAAATGCTTACCCTGAAAGCTTTTTATGTATTACACATGATAAACATTTGCCCAAAAAGATTCTGGCCATGTCTCTGTTTGGTTATTCTTTACAGGTATTCTAAGAATTAGAGATATCACAGTCTGTTAAGTGAGAATAGGAATTATCAGGAAAAATCTTCTGAAATCTTTTGGACAGTTCCAACCAAACCCAACATGTGTGTAGCTGTATAATGAAATGTCATATTCCTTGATTGAAAGAAGTCTGTCAGCAAATTTTTAAATCCATATGAACTAACTGAAAATATATAACTGTAAAATTCTGAAATAAGTCCTAAGCCACTGTAAATCTTTTTTTGATATTGAGTTCTTAAGGCTGCTGAGGTCTAGCTGGGAGGTAAGACCAAAGCAGTGATCTGAGGTTACAGCTTGTTTATTGTCAGAGCACTTTACAGCCCAGACAGCTTGCTTATGAGTTGCAGAGTTTGCAATAAGCTAATTCCCAGAATGGGTACAGGTTAACAATGGCAACACTGCTTCAAGAGAAGCACAATAGTCAGCGCCTTGTCCCTGAAGTTATTTTACAAGTACCTAAAAAACCCCACAAAAACAACCTTTGTGTGATGAGCTGCCTACCTGAGATTTCATAAAAAATCCTAAATGAAATCTTTGCCAGACCTTTAGATTTTTTTGCATATCAGTGCAAATTAAACCCACTGCTCCTCTAGACTGAGTGCTTCAGTGCAGTACTTTAAGGCTTGAACTGCTTGTTTAATGGGCTGTGAGATCTTTCCAATTTTCTATTCATGGAAAAAATAAAAAGTCTTGGTGTTAGAAGTTTTTAAAAAAGCAACAACTCTAATTCTTATTAAATCTCTATGTTGAAAATTAGGAATTGTCGGTACAATAATCTGTCTTTAGGAATATACAGCGGTCAAACACACCAATATTTCAATAGAAGATACGCCCAGGAATAAAGGGGCTTCCTCTCATTAGGAAATAAAACCTTGGCATCATCGCATGCCTCGTGGGTTTAATAAAAGGCAAACAGAATTTCTGGGAACCGAAGTGTAGCACCCTTACAAGCCAGGACAACATATTTCCTGCTGATTTTGAAGAAAAGCTGCAGGAGAGGGAAAAGTGAAAATCAAGGAGAAAGTTCACAAGGAGCTATCAAAACTATCCAGCAAAGCCACAATGGGAATTTTAAACCCAATGTTGCAGAATGCACACTGTAAAGTAAGATGACAGAAAGAAATACCTGGTTAAGCTGCTCCAAGCAGTTCTTTTGCCGTTGGCCATTGTGCCAGAGAAGACTCAGAAGGTGTCTCAGTAGCCCTCGATACTTGTCCTGCCTGATAAATTTCTGTACTAATATAAGGCAATATGGAGCACATGCCCAGATTAAATCCATGAGTGGCTTATTATAGTTTTCAGTTTTATACTCTCCCAACATATTTCATGGTTGCTGAAGTTTTTTTTTTCCTCTTCCCTGGAATAGCCTCAGCTTCCTTCACTAACCCAACCTGGTTCCAAAAACATATATTCATCACTTCACCCTTTGTCACTTTTCTCAACATGGCTTCTATACAGCTTGATTGACATCATGGCCATATTCCCATGATCCCAGTCTGCCTTTTCCTGGCATAATGTCTCAGCTGTGGGCATTTTTACTTGGGCAGGTGTTCTGCACATGTAATGAAAGATGAAGTTTCTAGGTAGGCCAAACACTGGCTTATCATGTTCTGATGGGACGAGCATATGGGTTTAAAGACTGCTTTTGGTCCTACCAGTAAAAAGCCATGCAGGAAATTGGTCTTTCCCTGGATCATACAGCAGAGCAGAGCATAGCTCTTTGTAGTATGTTCCAGGAAACTGGTAACGTGTGGTTAAATGTTTTTTTAGCACTGCACACATCATGTGCATTTTGTTCTCGGATTAAATACTTGTCATTCTCTATTCTCTTTTCCCCATTTCTTCAAAAATGATTAAGCAAAACGGTTCTTGAAAATTTAATATTTAAATTTTTTTGTCCAAAAAATAGGTCCTTTCTCTTATTAAAGCCTGAGCTAGTTCCCCTGTTCTCTGGAGAATACAAAAAACCCCATAGATGCTAGAGAAGAAGCTGATTCAGTGATTCTGATCAAGTAGCAAGAGTATACTGGGTGATTTTTTTCAAAAGTTCTTATTAAAACTTGGTCTAAGATGTGATTTTTTGGAGGGAGGGGGATTAATGATGCAGGAGATGAGAATTCCAGGTAGGCCTTAACCTCTGTCACCCTGGGAATCAAATTCCAGGTGTAATTTATGGAGACTGAACATCTTAACCTGAAGTATTCAGTCGTCTAGAGGGTTGCTGTCCAAGACCAGGATCCCCTGTGGCTCAGAGCACATTCTGCAATCCTGTGGAGTCATCGGATCTGTCAAGTGGCATCGGAGACCTTTGTTACATGATAATGGATGAAGGGGAGTCTGCAGAGCCTGGCTTGGTGACAGCATGTGGAAGACCAATGATTCACTCTGCTCTGGTCACCAGGGGGATAATTTTAATATGGCCACTCTTGCAATCAAAGTTCGGGCTCGTTTAAAAACCTATGCTTTGAGACATCCATGTAATGGATGCAATTCACATTTACAGTAATGGTATCTCTTCCAGAGCTTCAAGGAAATGTCTTTTCCTGTCCTGCCTGGTAACTGTTTGCCACCCAGTGAAGAAGTGACACACCAGCAGCATACCTGGAATGCTGGTTTCTGTCAGGGAAATCTTCTGGCCAGTGGTAAGGGCACAGCAGGGCCAGTATCAGCACAAATGTCTTTCTGCAGGCAGTGGAGGAAGCTGAAGAAAGCATCAATACACGGGGGTGGGAACAACTCTTCCTGGAAAGGTATTTTAAATTAGTTTAAACCCTTACTGTGACATTTTCTGAGGGAAAAAAAACGGTAAATGCACTTTAAATAAAAATTTACTCTGGTGCCATGATGCATATAAATGAACCAAATCCTCTCTACATCTGACATATTTGCATATTGTGTATAAGTAGGCTTTGAACTAACATTGAGGTAAACAGAATAGATTGACAAGCTTTCCATTATTTTAAAATATTAGATCTGTGTTGACCTGGTAAGTTCAGAAATGTGACATAGGGACAAATATCCCATGTCATTTAGAACCGTTGTATAGGGGAGTTGTTGGATGCTCTCTCTCTCCCTTCTTTAGCTTTTCATTCAGTAAAACCCCAAGTTTTGAAGCAGATAAGGACCTCAAATACTCTATGAATGTTAGCAACATAAACCTTAGTGAAAAAAAAACCCTCTTAGAGGTAATTACATAACATCACAGATGGCAGAATGGATCTGTAAAGAAGTAATTTGCTCTAAGGCACTTATCAATTTTGTAATACAGTGCACAAGTGTTCATTCTTTATTCAAACTGAAAGAACACTGCCAATTTATTGTGTAACCATGTTCTGCCAATGTCCTATATAATGGCATGGTTTTGTTTTGTATTATGGACTTCTCCATTACTTGCCTTTCCCATTATCCACACATTTTCTGCCAATGGCAGAGGCAGAGCCAACAGTAAGACTGAAGACCATATTTATCTCCCAGTTCACAGGTTTTTGTTTCCTGACGGTATTTTTTTCCTTAATTTTATTTTTTTTAATTTAACATGCAATATTATTTACCACAGAGTTAAGCAGACAGGGTTTCAGACTGAGAAAGAATGGAAGTAAGAAGAAAGAGCGTTAAATTCCTTTTTCTACCCTGGGAGAGTAGAGCAATTTAAAGTACTCTCATACCATCATAATGTTAATTTCCCCCCCAGTGCTTTCTGGCATCTGGCTCTATTCCCCCATGCAAAGGAGCTTTACAGAGTAATTTGTCTCATTAGAATTTTTGTTCCTGAAATGTGAAAGGAAAATTAATGTACATAGTATCTGGCTAAATATATTGCTGTATATAAATATAACAACAGACAGATGTAAATTTATTTCATAGAGGCAAGTATATCTAAAAAGTATTCATTGCAAAATTTAACCACAAAGTAAGAAATTTGATCTGTAGTTATCTGTTAGACCTCAATTCAGCCTTCTTGTGTATAACTGTTACGATTCAGTCCTGCAGGAAGCTGGAGAAATGGTAACAGGATTTCCTGAGAAATGTGATGCTTTTTGGATTGGAGGATGAAGGACATCTTATAGATTGGATATTACTGCCTTTTTCGCCTGCTCAAATAAAGCCCCCTGGTGAATGAGGTTCTTAAACAAAGAGTGGAACTGTTGAAGCTGCTTTAGGTAGAAATTGCATCCAAAAAACCCCCAACAAGAAAAGCCAAGCTTTTCTGTACTTTTTGTTTTGTACAGCTATAGCAGAAAACCGCAGAAAAATACTAAATACTTCACTACACCAGGAAAATATGCAATCCTGCATGCTCTCAAACTGTATTGGATCCACGTGATCTGCCATGGTCTGCCAGTATGTGAAGTGCTGCAGGTACTGCCCATCGTGACTGCAGGGTCTGCAACAGACGTCAAACAATGACAGCGACCAGTTTTCTGTGTGCTTTGATATGAAACATTAATGGCTTGCTGAGAAGGACTGTCTTGTTAATGTTGATTTTTTTTATACATAGTCTCTAACATTGTAGAAGTTTCCCCTTGATATTAAACCCTCTGCACTTAAATTATAGTTATTCTATGGATAACAGCATTCTGAAACAGCATTTAGAGAAAGGGTGTCTGTGTGTGCATGCTTTTTGAAAGGCAACCTCCTTTGTACCTCCTGGCACCCTTCAGGTACCATCAAAAAAAAAAAAAATTAAAGAAATTACGAAAAACAGGAAGGGAAAAAGGCAGTATCCCCTTTCTAGTTTTCAAACAGAGAATTTTTTTAATATTTCTGACAAATTTGATTAGAGAAAATATAGTTCTAAATTATGTTACCTGTTATTTTTTGTCATTCTTGAAATTGCCTTACATCAGAAAGAGTATTAAAGATCCCTAGATGTGTTTGATATAATCAGAGCAGAGTTATTTAAAGGTCTCAGTGGAGCCTACCTAGATAGAATTATATTTTTCAATCCCTGAAGAACAAAAGTCCGTCAAGTACTTACAAAGCTAGAGATGAAGGACTATACTTCAGCTAGGGCAAGCGTAAGCTAAAAATGGCTAAACGTAGGCATTTGGGAAATGTGTCAATCCTGACTGCTCAAAAATAGAAATAATTATGTAAATCTTGGCTCCAAACCAGAAAATGGGTGAGTTAGAAAGGTTGTTAAGTATGGTCACATACTTCAGTAAATTAATTCAATCTCCTGTCAGAGATTAGAGATCCCTTATGAAGGTGCTAAAAAGATAAATTGCTGAGTGGCAATTTGGGTCAGACCAACTTAGCTCGTTCAGTGCTGGGAAAGTGTGGGGTAGAACTCTCTGTTCCAAATGTCTAAGCACCCAGGCAGGCAATTACAGCCTCTGAAGAGCACCAAGAGCAGTGAGGTGTGGTTACTTCCCAGACCTGCTAGCAGTGAACGGAATGCTCACCCTTAAAACAGCTTGGGTGGCACATGAAAAGAGACTGAGTAAATTGGAAAAGGGAAATGGAAGGACTACGACACAGATGTCCATTTTTTTCTGTAATACTTTAAATTTATTTCATGGTTTATGGACAAAGGCTTACTTGTGGGACTTCCAGTTGTTCCCACTGCAGAAAATTAGAAAATTAAATCTGAGATGAGTAGGAAGGAAAAAATCCACAGTCTCTTTCTGCATTGTATGATTAGATAAATATTGCTTCTTAGGAGAAAATGCTGATTCCACCACTGGGATCTGACACCTACTCACCCAAGGAAAGGCTGAGTGGAAAAAACATCTGTGGCATTTTATAGACATGGCTTATAAACTGCATTCCACCTCTCAGGTGTCTGAAATAAAGCCTTATGTTCTTCAGAAGAGAACTTTCCATGGAATCAGTCCAGTTTCTGAGTAGCTAATGGAGTACTGTGTCCAGTTTTGCATTAAAAGAAATTTTCATCTGTTGTGATGGTGGCCAAGCACTGGAAGAGTTTGCCCAGAGAGACTGTAAATCTCCTTCCATGGAAATATTCAAGACTTGACTGGGACATGAGCAACCTGGTTGGATTAGATCTGCTTTGAGGAGGGGGTTAGATTAGATGACATCAAGAGGTCCTTTCTAATCAAAATTATCTCTGTGCTTCCATGGCATGATAGAAATATTTTATTTTTAGAGCTAAAATTGGGATGCGTATCCTGTGGATCACCAATATTGATGAAAGAGGCATTTTGCAATTCTAATCCCAGGTTCTGCTGGCCATGCTGGCTACCAGGAGGAGCTACAGATATGTGCCAGGAAGTGACTGTCTCTACAGCTGACAGTTTTGACACCTCAAAAATTGGGCTTAAGTACTCATCACAGTTATACAAAACAGATGAAGATAAAAGCCCCTCAAAAAAAAAAAACCCTATAAAAAATAAGTTAGGATTTTGAATCTGGAAGAGTAGGACAACAGAAATTTATACCTTATCTACCTGGCCTATGGCTACTGATAATCTGGAAGGGCGTAGGCCTGAGCCCTGGTATGTGATTGCCTACAGTGCTAATTCACCTAGGGGGTATACACTTTAATCACAAAAGCAAGATCCAGCATTCAGGCTTTGGCAAAACCCCCATATTTAACAAAGTTTGCCAAGCAGCTGCAAAGAGGTACTTCTCAGGTGAAACAGGGTGCATTTTGGAAGTTGGGCACTTAATCACAGCCTTGTCTTTCTATTACTCCCAGACAAATAGCATTAATTTTCACAGGTCTAATAAGTCGTCATTATCTGGCTGGTAAGGACATATCACTCAGAGCTGCCTCAGCAAGAAGAGATGAAGCAGCCAACTCTGCCTCTCTGCCATTAAGTGGAGTTGGTGGTGAATGCCTGCTGTTCTAATGTTCAAGAATAACACAAAATAAAGTAACTCCTTGTGGAAGCATTATAAAAGTGTTTCATAGAACCACCTGGTAAAATGATAAACAGATTAAGTTTAACAGAAGTGGATATAAGATGGATGTAATTTTTAAAAATTTCAAAGGTTTAATTAAAGCATAAGATTTAAAGATGACTGTGCAAGGTTCCATAATAAAATATAATAAAATGATGCAAATATTCTAATAAGTTAATTTGTAAAAAAATTAATTTTTTGTGAATACTTTCTTTCTGTGGTGCAAAAGTGGTGTTTTCACACTGAGAAGTACGGAAATAGTTAAAATGATAAATAAAAATTATGAGACTTTTTTTTGGTTTACAAGCAGAAGCAATTCATGGTCATTGATCTATTAATGTAAAAATTTAAAAAGCCTTTTGGAGTCTAGAAACAAAATACAGCATCATCACATCACTCAAATGTATCCCTTCCCCAAACCTGGAAATTCTCTCACATATTCTTTCCTTTTTCCCCTTTTTTTTTTAATACCCTCTTTGCTCTTATTTTGCTTGCCTCTCACAGGTTACATCTATCAGGCTTTTTAAGTACCAGCCCTAGACAAACTAAATTGGCCCTCCTGTTGATATAGATTAAAGGTAGAGCAGTATGAATTGCTTTGCCTTAATCCTACTATATGCAGAACCAGCTCAGAGCAGAGCAGTTTATGGTTTCAGACTGATCAGAAAACATAACCTGAAAATTGTTCCTGCATTGCTAAGCATCCTAGGACTCCTTACTGGGAACCATGAGAAAATAAAAGCTGTTTTCATTAAAACATTATTTGTAAAAAATCATTAGCACCCTGAAGTATTCACTGATTTATTAATATGCTAGTGCTACACTGGAAAGCAAAGTAAATGGAGTGCATTTGAAGAACCTGAAGCTATGAGGTTTTTTTTTTCTGAAAAAAAAAGTGAGTGCTCAGAAGCAGTGAACAAGGCTATTTTGGGATCAGGCAGGATGGAGGAGAGGCAAAATGGCTGCATAATATTGCTCGTTCAAACTTTGGGGTTTTTCCATAATTTTGTTCCTCTTCCTTTTCAGTTCCTTTCAGTTCCTTCATTTCCTTTTTTTAGTTTAATGGCTTCTGCTCTGCTGGCATTGTTTTGCAGACAGATATTTAGAGGTAGTGCTTTGTGAGGAGGTATTGAAAGAAAGAATGGACCACAGATTAGGTCAAGAAATTTGGAGAGCTGGAGGTGTATGGAAAGACAGCATAGATAAGAAAAAAAGGATGTGATGGAGATTGAAGGTAGGGGGAGTGGGTGGAGGAAAACAAAGTAACAGGAGAGAATCAGAGATGAAACTGGTAGAGGCTTGAAAAATAAAACAATAAGCACATGGAAAAGGGGAAATAGTAGTGGTTTTGAAGAACATTTGATCATGAAAAGCATCGAGGCACTGGGTGCTAAATTAGGGCATGTGGAAGATTATCTATCCCATCATGAAAATCAGTGGGATGAGATGAGAGAATGCATCTACAGTTGCTCTTTTTGCCTGGAGCAGTTTTGACATTTCCTACTCACTGCATATTTTTTCCTAATGGTATGGCTCCAGTGAAGTGAGATGAATGATTTCAGAGGAGCTTGTTCTGCATAATGCACAATGGGAACTTCCTCTGGGGAGATCCAGGCAGTCTCTGTGCCTGCATGGTGAGAGGAGACACATCCCTCATACAATGTCTGCTATTTCTTTGCAGGGGATTTGTCCCAGGTTTGAGCCAGCTGTCCAGAGAGTAAAAAAGCCAGGGCTATGACAGACATTCCTGTCTGTGCTCTGTACAGGGATAGGGCTCCTCTGACAGAATGCCTTAGTGGCCCTATCTGCCTTCTTTCATTTTTCTGTCATTAGTTGTAGTTCCTAAGAATTCAGCTATTTGTAAATATATTTATTCAAGCTGATTTCAATACTGTTATCTTTAGCATAATGAGACAACCTGAAGAGAATGGATGCTGTGAATAGTATGCCATGGGGGAGGCCCTTAAGTTTCAGCAAAGAATGGCTGAATGTCAACATCAAGTCTCACACAGAGAGTGTGCTTACATGTAGCTTGAGGCCTGACACCTGCTCTGGTGATTCAACAAGCTTACTCCATGGCAAGATTTTTCATATTTTTATATTTTTCTGATTTGTTCTTCCTCCCTCTTCCCCTAAATACAAAAAATTCCTTGAAAAGTTGTTGTTTGGTTGGTTGGTTCATTTTTAATCCAAGATAATGCCTACTAGAAGTCCAGAAGCAGCTGCATTAGAGAGTTCAGCAGTTTCAAAACCTAGCTCACAGTTGTGCTGGAAGTTTTACAACTCTATTCAATTTCTTAATTCCATATACTTAGGAATGTGCTTCGTAAGTTAATTAGGTAAATAATAGCACATTAAGAAAAGTTAATTTTTCTTTCATTGTCATGTCTTTTTTTTCTCTTTCTAACTAAAATTGGAGTATCCTTATACAGAAATCTCTTCATGTCACTTATAATTTTCCTTTTTCAGGTCTGGGTAATTTTAATGGTCATGGGCTATTTTCATGATAGGATGACTTCAGCTGAGCATGGATTCCAAGTGAGAGTTCATCATTCTTTTCTCTACTAGGAAAAGAATAGATTTCTTACTATTTTGTATCCCATTCCCCTTATATTTATTTCTCCCCTCTAAGTTTTTAAGTTCATCTGTAATTCTAAATTCAGCTGTAATTCAGCAATAATGTCTTCAAATTATTTTATCCAGTGAATATTGCTGTGTATTTCTCAAAAAAGGTTTTATCTGCCACTATGTTACCCATTCACCTGCCTATGTAGAATTCCTCTAAGCATCTCAGTCTTTTCCAGCTTTTAGTTAAATTAAATATTTTATGTTTGGTATCTATTTTCTGATCTTCCTTTAATTAATAGCTAGCCAATAAATAATAACAAATAACACAGTTCTAAATGTTTCAGTTCTTACTTTCCAGGCAGAGTGGAATTTTTGCCACTCTTTTTAATCTTTATAAGTATTTTTAGAATTAATGGAATAAAGTATGTAAAGCAAACATTTGTGTGTGTGTTCATAGGCTTACATGTGCAAGAGTCTCCTCGCTCGAAGTGACTCAAAACCCAACTGGACATGAACAACCTGCTCAAGCTGGCCCTGAGTGGAGCAGGAGGCCAGACTAGGTGACCTCCAGAGGTCCCTGGTGACATGAACTATTTTACAGAATAGAACCATAGACTCATTTAGTTTGGAAGAGACCCTTAAGATCATCAAGTCCAAATGCAAACCACTCCGTGAATTTCATTGTTTGCCCAAAGTCACTTTTCAACACAAATTTCATACTTAATTTGGCTAGAAGGAGAAAGTTTGGAAAAATTAGAGGTTGAAATGAAAACATTTCAATTAACCACAAAGTCATTATTAGATTTTTAGTTAATGTTATTTTATCACAGACTGTTTATCTTAACACTTTGGCTTGTCTTGAACTTTTTACAAAATCTCAAGACCTACATAAAATCCACATTATTTTCTATACAATTCTCCTTTTTCACTCCAAATTACAACTAAAGTAGCTCTTGATAGTTTGTGACTTTCAGGGAAATTCTTTTCCCTCTTTGCCTGCAGCTTTTTTTCCAGATCCTTTAAATCTGACAGGGACAACCAGCCTTAGTCCTAGAGGGGAATTTTGCAAGTGTCTGCTGCTGGCTGAATTATTTAAAGAAATGGAAACAATGTTGAAAAGTTAAAAATAATTTTATATGCAGTTGTCTTTCTAACATTTTATTCTAATATTTTACTCTCATGTATATGTTCATTCATCAGATTGACTTAAACTATTATTTTAAATATACTACAAGGTAATTCTTGTAAGATTTTCTCAGAAAAAACAACTTTGAGGGTCAACCCTGCAAAGCAACGCCACATAGCCATTCATTCATCACCCCCTCCCCCCCCAGTGGGATGGGGGACGATTTTCACCTTTGTGTAGAACTCTGTAGGGGAAACCGGTCCCTGGGCTAATGTGAACAGATGTGTTTGACTGTGGTGTGCAGAACTAGGACAGTTCTGAGAAGAACTCTGTGCCTGGCTGGAATCACGTTGGAAAATCGTCCTGGTGGTGTATGACCTTGTCATCAGCCCAAAGCAGGGCAAGCTGAGGTGCTCTCCAGCAACCAGGACCTGGAGTGAAGAAGTGACAGACAACACCTGCTATGCAGACAGAAGGGACAGGGAATATTCATGCAATCTTAACAAAAACAACTCAGTGCACATGTTATCCATAATTTATGTCCTTTTTTGCTGCACTGAGGGATTTTGCTGCTGAGATGGTGCTGGATGCTTCCGGATGCTGCTGATACTTGAACATAAAATGTGGCATGAATATGACATGCCAGTATGGATTAATGAAACCTGTCCAAAGCACTGTCTTGCCAGTAGGCTGGCTTTTGTCTTTTTATTTAGGATCAGCATTATATGATTGATTGTAATCATTTCACTTGAAGTGTGGAATCAAATTTTGTGTAAGTAAAGGTGTCACAACATACCCCACAGCAATAGACTTGGGTCTAGGGAAACAAATAGAAGGCTTCCTTCTACTGCCATGCAAGCAGGAAAGAAAAGTAATTTTTAATCATCTTATGTAGAAAGAAGATGAAACAATGAAATCCAGCTCACAAATGCCCTACTGAAATCAATGGAATGGAGTTCAAAAGTCACATACCTGGACTTAGGGGCTTCAAACTTCTTTCAAATCCCTGGTTTCTCAGAGCAAATGTAGTTAGGAAACCACTAACAAAAAAGATCACCTATTTCATAGTGATATAATGCTGCAGAGGCAGTCACTGGGCTGTGTGAGCTGAGGGCAATCTGTGAGAGAGAACAGAGTGTTTTGAGCTGAGGGTCTTCAGCAATCCTGAGGAAAACAAGCTACAACCCCAGCCCACAATCAGGTCAGGAGAGCAGGCATAACAAGGCACTGGCAGCGGGAGCTGGTTGTGAACCAGCTTTGGCTGTTAATGAGATTACAGCTGTTGTTACTTCTTGTTTTGGTACAAGGGGAAAGATGGGCCTATTGTGATATTACCCAAACACTGGAAAAAAGACTCAAATATGTTTTGCATACACAGCAAAAAAAGACCAAAAATGAAGTCTTTTCCTTCCCTAGCACAACTTAACAGGGATTCCCATGCACGAGAACAGGTTCTTGACAGACTAAACCAGCCCCAAGACATTTTCCATGTTGTAACCTTTTATTTCCACCTCTCTGGTGACTGATCTGCTATGAGTCAAACAGAATGCCATTGCCTGGACATAGAACATTGTAAGCAATTATTTGGTAATAAAACCCTCCCTACCTAATTTTATGAATAATGGCAAGACAGAGCTGTGACAAAAACTGAACAATTTCATGCACTGTAGTTACGGCTGGCTGTAATTTCTTGCTGGGAGTATCCTCTCTGGAGCTTCGCACAATCCCTTCCCTCCCTGTGTTTTAGGGAGTTAACCTTGCATTCCTTAAGAGAGAAAATAAAAGAGAAGAAAAATCCCACCCTTAATTAAATAGGGAGAGAATTTTATAAATAGACATAGTTACAATTATGTTCACTGAGCCTCTGCACTAACAGTAATTGTCTCACCTTAAACTGCACATGCAGTTACCACTAATGTACACATTCCAAAAGCTCCACAGAGTGGGAGAGGGATTAGCCTAATTGGTGATAAGAGAAATTGTAGTTTGCATGTAAGTCTCAGAAGTATTAATGAACTGGTTGGTTAAAATTAGGTAGAATGTGGATCTTCATACAGGCTAAACTACTTTTGGGAATTCAGTGTTTCATAATTGAGGCCAAAAGTCCCCATTTTACACATTATTACCATAATAATTCTCCTACGTATAAGACACCAAAATGGAGTTCTTCAACAGTATTCTATACTGCACAAAGATTGTGTTCACCATATATAATTTGTTAATATCAGGAATTTGTGTTTCTTTGAAATGATGACAGTGACAGCAGATGAAAACACAGCTAGTAAATACATTGTGTCCGACTTCAAATCCTATTAATAAAATGTTTTGAAAATCATAAACTGGGACTGTGACCTACTGACTTACACATGGAGATGTGCTCTGCCTGGATGTGATTCCTGCTCTGCTTTTACAGCTTGATGCACCTTTGTACATCTGGCACCACTGCTCAGGGAACCCCGACTGGAGCAAGGTATGGAGGAATAGACGGTGGATCGAATCAGCATGATTCAACCCCAAATTAAGCAGAGACCAAAAAAATGATAATGAAATGTAGAGACTAGGAATAAAACCTTTGCAAAGAAATTTCACAGGACAAGGGATAAAACTGAAAGAGGTAAGACTTAGACTAGATATAAGGAAGAATTTTTTTTTCCAATGAGAGTGGTGAAACATTGGCACAGCTTGGCCAGAGAGGTGGTAAATGCCCCATCCCTGAAAACATGGACGTCTGAGCAACCTGATCTAGCTGACTGCAGGAGGTGTTGTGCTAGGTGATCTCTAAGGAGCTCTTCCAACCCAAACTATTCTATGATTCCATGAAAATCTCTTTTAGAAGATATTTGAGATCACAAGAGTCCCCAATAGCTCAGTTAATTCTACTTCACAAAGGTGACTGAACACTAAAAGTTGTTGCTAGTTTAAGTAACTATACATTTTACATGAGAACATAAAATATGCTCAAAGCCTAACTTGGTATATTCATGACAATGCCAAGTCTCTATTTATTTTTTCCCCAGTAATACTCCCTAAGTTTCTCCTGCAAAGAAAGCAAAAAATCACAGGTCTTGATGTTGCTTAACTTTCTGCATCTGAAGATGTATAATTAAACTAAATATCTCTGTATTTTACTACTAGATCCTGACCTGGTAGAAGCACTCAGCACATTTCACAGATTAGTCATCTGGAAAACATATAATTGTGGCTATCTGTAATCTCCACTGTAGTGGGGTGTGATATAAAGGCCAGGACTTGATTTCTTTTTTAACATGTTGGGGAAAGAGTTCAAATCACAGTCTCTCAGGCTATCGCTATATTACAAAATAAAAAGGCTCAGGAAGCAATCGTTGCTTCCAAGAGACAAGACCAAATAGCATGGAGTGACCATACTAAAGGATAATTGTCCCTAGAGCAGACTGGACTTATCCATGCTGTGTGTCCCTTGGCTTTGCTCAACCCCCGCCTTGTGGCTAGGTCCTAAGATGTTAATGGTTTTGCACGTGTTCATTTCAAAGTGTCTGAAATAATGGGAAGGTGCATTGCAACATTCTGGAACGGTGTTTCCATACACGGTGCTGAAGGAGCTGTACAGGCCAGGATACAGCAGGATGATGCTGTAGGTGTTGGAGGATGTCAAGCTGTTAACATAGCACTGGGAAACTGTGTAGAACAGAGAAAGCCAAACTGGGTATGTCATTTAGTCAGACTTTTGCCTGAAGACAGGCTCTGGGCAAGGGTGAAGGTGTGCATTTCAGCTCTGGGCGTTCTAACTTGGGTAAATGATTAATTGCTTAGGAGGTAATTCCCTGGACAGTAATGATTGCAGAAATTCTTCAGAGGGCAATTTTGTGTCTGCTTGGTCCTTTGTCCTTGGTCTTTTCATAAGTTACAATCTCTGTCCGGATACTAATAAGGAAGTCAACTGCCAAAGTTCAAGGGAATGATAGTGAATACCAAAATAGAAATGAGTAAATTTCCCTTCTGGAAGGGGAAATAAAAAAAATTAAATTTTTTTTTAAATATATACTTTTTTAAAATTTTGGATAGTCTTAATTTTTAAAGGAATTTTACAAAACACCTCTGTTTTCAAGGTTCTTTGGTCACCTCTGTCAGGGAGGTTGTCTGACAGCACTCAACCCTTTTAGGAAAGAGTTCAGGATCTGCCTCTCCAGCTATCTTAGGTTCCCAGAATGGTCCTGACAGAGAACAAAACAAATTCTGCAATTCTTAACTTCTTACTGTGTCATACAGCTGCTGAATAAGGCTGGCTATCATAAAGGAAATTGCAGAACCCGGACAAACTCCCAGTGCAATCCCTTTCATTTAAACAAAATTGAAAAATATCACTAATGAGGTGCCAAATTAAGGCAGCAAGTGCTCATATACATTCCAGGCAGCTGATTATCTCTCATCAAGGTGCCTAAGTAATACAGTCCTCATAATGAACTAATGGATTTGCAGGTCCAGTTAACACAAAAGTTCAACCTCAGACAAGTTAAAGTTAATCAAGTACAAAAAGGATTAAATTAGTACATTTAAATTCAACTGACAGAGGCATTAGAGCTGTGCTGCATTCCCTTATTTTCTGCTTTGGTGTTAAGTGTTGGGAAGAGAATGGCAGTTGAAGTATCCCACTCTTTGGGGACTTCATGCTTCAGTTCTTTACCACCCATGCATATGGAGTCGCTAATGACAGAGCAGCTACCCATCAGGGAATGCAATTCCACGTAGACATTTTCACCAAAATGGATTATTTCAGCCTCGTTGGTCACAGATTCTGTAGTTTTCCAGTGATTCATCTTACTATTAATAATGTCAGAGAATTTTAGGCCCTTGAATTAAATAATGATAAATAGGAGCCACTGAGCGAGCTCAGCAGAGGCAGTGCTGTTTATTTCAGTGTGAAGCTCTGTCAGGCCTGATAAATCGGATCCCTGAAATAGTTTATAAAGTACTGAATTGATGTGGCGGTTGGTGAGGGAGAGAATTAATGTTACGAAATAGGCCTGCAACCTAGATTTGATGAAAGCTGAGGAAAGCCTTTTATATAAATTCTGTGTCTGTGCAGGAAATGGTTGCAGTGAGAGGTGAAAGCTGCACAGGGAAATAATGTGCTTCTGTAATCTCGGTGGGTACAGGTCAGGGAAGAAGGCACTCTGCGGATGCCAGCAGCGCCGGAGCTCTGCGGCGCTACACGAGAGCTGTGCCAAGAGGAGGGGTGGTCACAGGCTGCTCATTTATAACACCAAACACTGAGGACACATGCACAAAAGGAAAATGAAAGGCTTTTTAAAGATGCAGAAGAGGCTTTCGAGTTCCACATGGTGTCTGTGCCAGGCTGCTGGGAAGGAAGGGATCCTTGATGTTGCCCTCAGCAGTGCAGTTGCTATTGCTAATCTCTGGCTGAATTAATGGTTTCCTCTTCAGATCACTTCATAAAAATCCACTGGAAAATGCATGCTAAAATCATCTTCCATGCAGTTCATAATTCTAGGTGGGTGCTTTCCAACTGCAGCAGATAGGATTGCTAGGAATGGCAGCCAGTAACAGAGCTGGTTGCTCTGTGTGTGCTGGGAAACACTCAGCTTTTGGGAAAAACATGCTACCCACAGAAATGGGAACTTTTCAAAGCTGCTTATTGCTTTTTCAAAGCTTTAACTGCTGTTAAAGTTAGTGAGACCTGGTAAAACCTTGCAAGTGTTCAGTAACGCAGGTCCAATATTTCTAGACCATCACACCAAGCTGAGGGGGAAAGACAACAACAATGTTTATCCACCTGTTCCAGTTGTGGCAACACATCAGTGACGAATTTACATGTTTTACTTATTGCTAGTGATTTATATTTTTATATAAGTCTTTAAACAGGAAGTCCCTTTCTGAGATCCTGATGCATGGTGAATCATAGAATACGCTGAATTGGAAGGGACCCATCAGGATCTCTGAGTCCAGCTCCTGGCCCTGTGCAGGACACTCCAAGAATCACACCATGTGCCTGAAAGTCTGTGACTGAAAGTGTGCCATGAACTCTGTCAGGCTGGTGCTGTCTCCACTTCATATTTGCTCATGAGGACACCCTAAAGGGATGAAAGGAGGAAGGGCTTTTTTTGATGTCACTCCCTTTCCTGATGTGTCACAATAGTAAGGACCAAAGCAGTGATCACTCATGTGGCTCATAGACTTCAAACCATATGCTAGCCACAGGATGAGGCTGTCAGACTGGAGATGATAGTTTTAAAAATTCTGTATCTACTTCTTCCTAAAAGATAGTAAAGGGAGAGAAATATGGTCGATATTTATCACCCCCAAAGGAGGGTTCTAGGTCTCATTGCTAGTTCTTTCTTTTTTTCCCCATTAAATGGGTCATTCTTCATACAGGTATTCACCATGCACATTTTACAGAGCTACAGCATGGTAAAGACCTGAAAACAAGAGCCATAGCTACTCTTATACAGCTCAGTCAGCAGAAAATCTGATCAATTTAACAGGGGAATCAGTGGGTTAAGATCTAAAGGATAATACTTTCATGCAGTTGAAATGTACAGAACACTATAAATGGTTAGATAATATTCAGCATTTAGACTGAGTTTTGGGAAGAGCTTTGGTGTTCCCTTTTTTTCCCATCAGGTTTATCTCTTCTCTACTAACAACCATAAAATTACTCTGTAAATTGCATAAGTGCATGCAGTATCAAAACTGTGAAAACACCATCACAATAGAAAAATAAATATACCTTTCCCTTAAATGTGTTATTTGCCAGTGATGTGCCTGGAAATGATTTGGTACCTGCTTTCTGACTGTCTAGTCTTTGGTACTTCCTTGATCTCTGAAAAGCACAGGTCTGATTACAAGTGCCCTATACAAGGAGGAAAAATGTAATGGGCTCAATTAAAGAGTATTCTGATTACCTTAATATGGGCAATTTAACCTCTTAATCCTCAGTATCACAAGATTAATATAAAGTTATATTCATCTTAATTATTATTATATTTAATAATTTAATAACAATTATATATTATATTTAATAATAATATATTATATAGTTTAATATATTATTCTATTTATTATATAATTAATATATTAATATTAATTATAGTAAAATATAAAATAAAAACAAGGGAAGACTTTCAGAAAGTTCTGCTCAGTACTGATACAAAAATATGTATTTAGAAATGAGACTGTAATACAATTTTTCTCCAACTTAATCTTTTTTGTTCCCTTCTAATTCTGTATGAAATAAGAAAGAATTTTTGAATATGAAATAGCTTTCAGGTGCCTACAAAAATGTCCTAAAAGCAGCAAAAAGACTCCCAGACACTCAGTTCACCCTATTTTCTATATTTACAATACAGATACCAGCACCTGAGCTAATTGCTCTGGTCTGCCTTTACAGACAGCAGAGAGAAACAACCACTTTTACTGCCCTATGTTAGCATGAGAAGGATTTATTCTTTTAAGCACATCTCTAATCTCTTCCTTGATCCCGCCCCAATATATAGCAGTGCACTCCAGCAACTGAAAAGTGGTGTTTGCTCATGGATGGGAATGCCAGATGTAGTCCCGCTATAGACCTTAGCTCCCTGTCCTATTTTAAATAAAAATTGTTTTACTCCATTTCCCCAAAATGTGTTTCAGTGAGTTACTTATAGAGAAGTCCAGCTCTATTGGAGTAATTCATATCTTGTGGTGTTTGGCTTTTTTTGTTCATTTGCTTTTAATCTGTTTTAGTCTTTGTGTTGCATAACAGTTCCATATTACTATCCTATTTCCCTGCTCCCACCTGATTTAAGTTGTAATAAATCTTTAGAGCTTATCTTTCACAGCATAGCTTGGGTCTGCCTAGGGTCTAGTCTTAAGAAAGAAATGTTTTGAGATGCAGCTCCTTTAGAGAGAGCTGCTGGTGGGAGCTAAGCAAATTGTAAAACCAGCTGGAAGTGATTCAGGATAACAACAACAGCTGAAGCTCTTCTCAAGAAAAAGAGGTACAGAGAATTCTCTTTGAGAGGTTGGGATAGCTGGAGGAGAAATTAGGATGAAAAACTGTATAAAAACATTTCAGAGAGAAATATCTTTTATGGAATCTGCTTGGAAAGTATCCGGAAGGGAAAGAGGATGTGAATTTCTTGATTTTTAGACTGACAAGTCTATCATACAGTGAATGATATCCTAACAAAAGGCTCTAAACCGGGCTCCAGATGTCACAGACAAGTCTTTCTGTAGGGGGAAAGCTTAGTGACACTCTCCCATTCAAGGATGTTTAATAGTTTTGTAGTAATTACAATGAACATTAGAAATGAATGTGGGTAGCTCTGTGACTGCTGATGAAGTACCAGCTCCAAAATTGGTTGTGATGCATTAGGACTGGTAAATAAATTAAACTAAAGGAAAGTTTAAAAAATTGAAGGCCTTTTTTGTAATTTTTAGATGAATATTATATGTAAACTGATAAAATTAAACTATCTGAAGTTCATCCAATGTGAATTTTAAATAAAGTTTCTATGTCCTATATTTATTTTTCTGCTAGATAGCTAAACCTGATAGTTGAATTTCTGGACACTGAAAATCCATTACAGGTCTGTCCTTCAGGATGAGGACCTAAATTTCTATTTTAATCAAAGCAACATTTGTATTAGTAAATTTGGTATTTTGGGGGCCCAGCCTTCAATTTGTATAGCTATGCATCATACCAACATTTAACTACAGCTCTATGATACAAAGCAGTATGAAGCAGAGAATACAGTCTTCAAAGTCATTTTCTCATTCCCATCTTTTCCTCACAAGATTACTCATCTGAACCTGAGAGGGTTAAGGCCCAGGAATTTTCAAACTATAAAATATATTCTGTGGAAGAGACAATGAGAGTGTCTGTGACTACTGGAAATCAATATTCTGTGTTCCTTAAAACTGTCTTTCACAGCCTTTCTTCATTGGAAATTGCAGATATCTTGAGATTGCATATGACCTCCCTTCAGAGAGCAAAACTGCTGAAACTGAACTTGATGTACTTGATTATATCATGTATATCCAACAGCTTAATCTGCTCCATGCCATAGCCTAACATCAGGACAGAAGTTCATTGAAAGTCGCTCTCTCTTGATGCAAATGAAATGAAAGGCTGGAACCCTTTTTAACCTATTTAATCAAATATGTACTCATATTAGGTAATTTCCCCAGCCTAATCTCCCAGTGTCCTCAATGAATCCTGATACCATAGGAAAATCTTCAGTATGTGTCTCTGACAGTGAGTATATTCCATTCTGTCTGCTCGAATCCCAAAAGAATTTCATTTTTATAATGCTTGTTACAAACATTTGTGATATCCTGCCAAGGAGTAGAACTAACATCTCTGAAAAAAGTGTCATGTCCTAATAACTGAAGCATTGATGTAGAGCTGGGTGAAATGAAGGTAATCAGTGGGAAATAAAGTGGAGAAGGATTTTAGCAGTGTCTGTGACACTGTTTTCCTGTAGTATAGGTTACCTCTCACTGTGATTCACGACCCTAAAGAGTCAGGCTAGGCAGGCAGCTCGGTGGACAAGCCAACATTCTCCTACAGATCAGTCTGGAAGGAACTGGACTGTAAGTATTTAGGACATGATTCCACCCATTTTTATACGCATTTATTCAGGTTCTGTGGCTCATGACTGGAAAGGAAACATTAATTTCATTACTGAGCTCAAATATCTCAGACTCCATGCCAAACTGTAGGGCTTTTTAGGCTTTCAAAGTTTCTCCTTTGAAAACTGTTGTTTGTTCAGGCCCATCAAGTATTAGCTAGTCCTCTGAGCCGTGGCAAGTGAGTATAACACTGCAGTGCAGCACGCACCTGTGAGAGGTACAGCTGGATTCTAGACATCAGTTGGAAAGAACCTAAACATTGTATGGGAAAAGCACCTGTTGCAGCACTATCTCTGCTGCTCTTTCTTTGAACTCAAGAGCAGTGCTTCCTTCTCACTCAGGGTGCTTGCTGCAGCATTGATTTTACCTTTAAAAAAATAAAATTAGGTCCTTCAATAGTTTAATATTGCTGGTTGAGGATATAATCCCCTTCATCACCTTCTTTTTTGGAAATAAAGAATTGAACCATAGTTTCTCTGTAATAGGATGTGCCTTTGCCTGTGTTGTAGATATGAAAGCATGGTGAAAGATAGAAAAACACCACATTTCAAAATTATATTTCCTGGCCTCCAGGTCTTTGGCTTGATGTTGGTGAAAGGTTTCCTAGCTGGGATAGGAATTGGTATGCAGGTGGCTTTGTCCACATAAATTGAAATAAATTTAGCTCCCTAGAGAGTTAAGCAGATTGAGGCTAGTTATTACAAAAAGATAGACTTAAACAAAATCTTTTGAAGATTAATACATATATATATTTGCTTTTGAATCAGTACATAAAAATGCTTCCAGTTCCTGCTTTTCCTGTCATTGGTCTGTCCCCCTGGATCATTCCAATTTTAATGTTCTTATTCAACCGAGTTTAATAATTTCCCATAATTGACTTCAAGGTAACAGTTTGCACAGAAAGATTATATCAAGTACATATTATATCAAGTACATATTATATCAAGTATTATATCAAATTTGGCTGTAGCTTCCCATATACTGTGATTAAGAATGTCCTGATTTAGTCTATTGTCATGGAAACACAGAAAATACAAAGACATTTGTGGGACTCCAAAATATTCACATCATTTTTACAAAACAGCAGTAGAACATAAAGCAACAGGCATGACAAAAACTCTGCAGTGTTTTTTAAAAACTTTTTTTTTAGCTAATTTTATTGAGAGAACAGTTAAAAATCCCAATAAAGCCTGCAATTTAATAATAGTAATAATCAAGTTACCTAGGGGAATAACCTGAAATTAGAATGTATGGTTTGCTATCAGTATCCACAGCAGTAAATGTTATCATATTAACCTTTTCACTTTAGCACTGGAATCATAAATCTCATTAAGAGCTTTTAACAGAATAAATAGTTCTCTTTGAAAGCAGATTTTTTAAAACAGGGAGACTCTTAACTGTTCTCTTCTTGGCTGTCCAGAGTCTATTCTGAGAACTTTCAAAGCATCACCCTCTTCCTATCACCATAGAAACACCAACACTGCAATTTATTAACAGGTTAACCAAATCCCTTCACTAGTAAGCAAAAATACCTCCCAGCTGTTGTTTGTGTACATCAGTGGATGGCATTCAGGTCAATTTCCATCTTTCTTTCTTTCCCAGTGCTGTTTTAGCTTCCCCTGAAGCTGTACATGTGATGGCAAGGATGTAGGTTATACTGGATGGGGTAAGACAATTCCCACATATTAATATCCTGATCTTCATGAGTTTCATCGTTAGAGACCTGGAGACACATTTGCTTCTCTCTTGCTGGCTCATCTTGCTCTTGTCACATAATCATGGAATCACAGAATAAGCTGAGTTGGAGGGGACCCACGAGGATCATTGAGTCCAACTCCTGACCCTGCACAGGACATCCCAGGAGACACACCCTGTGCCTAAGAGCATTGTTCAAACACTTCTTGAGCTCTGTCAGGCTGGAGCTGTGACCACTTCCCTGGGGAGCCTGTTCCAGTGCCCAACCACCCTCTGGGTGAAGAACCTTTCTTTAATACCCAACCTAAACCTTTCCTCACACAACTTCAGGCCATTCTCTCAGATCCTGTCACAGGTTGCCACAAAGAAGAGATCAGTGTCATGCACCTTCACTCCAGCTCTGAATTACAGCTGGAAGGCAAGGCTCCAGCACGCAAAGGGCAGGTTGGGATAGCCAGTGAAGAGCCAGAAAATGTGGCTTTTTCCTACACTGCAACATCCTGGAAGGAAAGTTTCCCAGGAAACTTTCCCTGTATCTATGCATGACCCTGACACACTGAGCATCTTCTATCTGCTTGACATGTGCATAGGTTGCTGGTGCTTGTAGTAGCATCTTGTAGATTTTCTTTTGAAAGAAATTGGAGTTAATTTACTTATTAGTGAAGGGACTTAGATAAGTTGTTAATGAATTGCGCTGGACTTTGGCCTTTAAACTACCTTCCAGGTTTTTTATTCTCAGTAAAAACTTGTAGAAAAATGTAATGCGTTAAATTGTATAGAAACGTTAGTAATTATCAAAAAATCATGCATTTGTGTCTATATTACTCTCCTTTTTTTTTCCTATAAATATTACCCTTGAGAGCTAACATTTTTGAGGATTTTCTTGGGTTTTTTTCAGATGTAATGTTGATTTTTTTCTACAAATATTTCTGATCAAGCAGAGTATTGGCACACTTGGCATTCTAAGTTAAACTTTTGGATGATAATAAATGTCACACAGAAGTTTTTTGTTCCCTGGTTATGTAAGGTGTATAATTTTAGAATCTGAACTGTATTGCTAAGTAGCTCTCCATCCCAAACATGCTTCTCTAAATGCTCCTTAATAGTCTCATAATTTTTTAGCTTCAACAAAATTGTTTGACAGAATATTTAAAGGGAACAAAACAGAACGGATTCCAAAGTATCAACCTGTAACCTCAGACATGGATGCATAGTCTGAGAAACATATTGCTAACTTGAAGGCATGTATGGAGAAGCAGAATTTTCAGTATAAATAGTGGCCTGCAATCCTTATCTTTAGGTAGACGCTGCTGATATCCTTCACCAGTGTTTTTCATCAATATAATCCAAGCCATAATGTTACAAGGCAAGGAACTAATCTAAATGTCTTTCGTTTCCATCTGAAACTTACATTTACTTACATTTTGCTGTTATATACAGTTAAAAAAAAAAAAAGAAACAAAAAGGTAGATTAAATAAAAAAAATTAGTGAGCGTGAGATAAGTTAAGCTATGAAATGTTAGGAAATCTTAAAGCAGCTGTCCAATTCCAATTCAGCCCATTTAGTACATCATGAGACAATCAAGCTGTAATTAGATGCTCATGGGATTTTTTTTCAGAGAATGCTTGCTTGGCACATCCCACTGGATGTATGGTTCATACTCTTTACTATGTTTTTTCTTCTTTGGTTGATGGGGTAACCCTATCATAATGCCAGATTTTCTTTGTTATATGCTGTTTATCCACAGTTTGTGTAGTATCCACACTTTTCCCATAGAAAATTTTGAAATATCTGAGAGATTCACAAGTACTTATGAATTTATTTTCACAATAGCACATTTAAAATAGGGAGAAATATTCAAATTTTTTAGAAATGCAGAATTGAAATACCCAGAGAACGTCAAAATTACATGCTCACTTTTGTCACAATCTATATGCTTTAAACATTTTAGCTGGTCCTGCAATTTTCCTACTAATTAAACTGTAAATGATAAACCATTATCCAAATCAGTTGCCAAAAATCTCAGGCCAGACACCAAGTGACCACTCATTAAAATATTCCGGCCATGCTTTGTTTCACAAATTTAATTAACCCATGAAAGCTAAGAGCACTCCTTTCTTTTTCCATAATCCTCAGCCCTTGCTTGCCTTCCAGCTTCTGTGACATTAACAGTACATGGGAGGTCTTCCTTAGATGAGTCCATGTGAGCTGGCTCCTTGAGCAAGTTCCTCTCTACTGAATGGGGCCAGAGTTGTGGAAATGTACCCTTTGATCACACACCTATGACTGCCAAACCCATTCACAGTGCCTGCTATTCTGGCCTGGTAATCTACTTTAAAAAAATCAGTTCAAGGCAAATATGGACAATTTCCAGAAGGGAGAATGAGCAAATGGATGAAATTTGGTATCATTCTCCACATCACTGAAAAAGGTTTGTATCAGTGGAGCAAAGTGAATTGCACATGCTGGTGGCCAGACATGATCCGTTGTGAGGGCAATGTGGGTAGAAGGAGTGTTACCAATCCCACCTCTAATTAACAGAACTATAGAGCATTATTTCTGTGGTAATGGGAATGATTATGATTCCTCAAAGTGGAACTGAAGCAAATCAATCCGAGCCCATTGGACCCAATCCAATTAAAAAGGAGATAATCTGTTTTATGAGAGAGAAACACGGCCTACAAAGAAGACATGATGATAACTAAAAGAAAGGGAAGAATTATGATTAATTCAGCTTTCATTTTGCATAGTTGCTCTGATAATTTTTTCAGTGTATTTAATAGTTCATATTTACATACAATCAAAATTGATGAAGCTTATCAGTAACATCACTTGTATCAACAGTGTTTATTTAAAGAAAAAGTCCAGAGAATAAATACTTATTTTTTACCTCACAGTCTTGTAGTTCAGACTGCCTTTCTCATTCCAACTATCCACTAGCTAATCTAGAGGCTATCCTAAATAGTTAAATTGGGAATAGATAAACTATTTAATTCATAAAGAAACAAAGGAGATATTTATCACTCCTTGATTTTTTATCGTTTGATATAATGTTATTCTAAACCACCTTTGCTGTGAAAGCTGGAAACACTGTGATGTTTTAGAGGTAAGTAAAAAGAAAATTGCAAAGTGGCTATGAGCTACCACCAACTGTAATTAGTAACATATCCCATTATTATTGAATCTATTCTGTAATCTCATGAAATATATGAGCTTGGAGTATCTGCAGCAGGAGAAAAGGATCATTAAATCTTATGTCACCAAGTCTTCCAGTTCAGATCTGTCTCAAGAGACTTTGAATAGCTCTGCTAGAGAGTTTTGGAACCAAGAAATGTCAAAAAGATTATTCAAAGTAAAACAGTGAATTGCTTGAGTATGCAGATTTCCAGAGAGCAGGCTTTTTGCTCTTGGCACTAACAGTTCTAGTACAGACTGGAGAGTGAATGTCATAAACTAATGTTCCTCAGCAGAAAACTTGAAAATGGACCAAGATTCACTCTCTTTGAAGCCTATCTGGTATGAAAAAGCCAGCAGTAGGGATTCACCTTACACCTCCACTTGATCAGATCCTCTGGGCTACCTCTGTAGTCAGGAGACAGCAACAAACCCCCTAAAGCACAGGCCAGCTGATCCTAAAAAGAACAGACAAAAGGAATCAGTGCCTCTTCTTCCTTGCTGTTTATAAAGGAAGTGGGTGACTTACTGCAGACACCTGAAATGAGGTGAGATGAAACCCCTGCCCCACCACATAGGGCAGGATACTTGATTTTCAGGTTTTGTGGTGCACACCTCCATATCTTTACTAACATTTCTCTCTATACTTATGTCTTTTGTGTAGGATAGGGGATGATAGTTCTTCATCTTCAGAGTGAAAGGTAAGGCTTAACTGTGTGCTATCCAAATATCATGATTCACTGGACAATATCCTAGATGAATGGGTGGAAAGAGAAAGACAGATGCATATATGAGATTAATTTTTGTTAAAATCTTTGGGCTCTTTTGATGTATAAGGCTATGTGTCTTCAATATATTACTGCTTTAGTGTTTTACTTGAACTGGTTTATTCATCCATAGTTTAGAGGATTTTAAGAATAGCCCAGGTTCCTGTCAGATAAATCTCCTCTCTTTTGCAGCTAAAAAAGGAACTGAACTAGATTTATGACTGTAAATACCTTTTTTTCTTTTAAGGGGTAAATTGATAGACACCTTCCCATGAGACTCCCTATAGACATGGTGACTGCCTTAATGACTATTCCATACCAAGCCCACTCTGCTAAAGAGCTACTAAATTAAAAGGCTGCTGTTTGAAGCAAAAGCTACAAACTGAATTTCAAACACCTAATAAGATACTGAAAATTACCTCTAGCTTTCAAATGTCACATACTGTAAAAATAAAAATTAGACTGTAAAATTCAGCCTAGCCATAATTAACACCATGATGTGTTCAAATAGTCAAACACTATCCTCAGAGGGGTCTAGAGAAGGAGATTATTATGAGCGGTAGTTCACTAATCATTATACGACAACTATTTTATGTCATTGATCTAGACTGCCTTGTCTATTTTGTCAGTGTCACTCGGCATCTTTTTAAAAAGGTGATATTTTCCCCCACACAGAGACAGCTCATCCTACAGCTCCAATTGATGTCAACCTTTGCTCACAGTTATCATCTGCACACAGCCAGGCTTCATTTTAAATCAGGGAAGCAGGGATAAATAAAACTGGATAGCTTTCAATTCTAATCACATCCTGTTTTACCTCGCATCAGCCAAAAAGTTATCATGAAATGATGGGCTTTTTTTCTGTGCAAGTTAAAAAGTAAGTTTAAGATTTTCAAATTTTCTAAAAACCAGTCTCTTAGATCTCTTATCTGTTTTGCAGAAAGGTTCTTTTCTAGGTGGATGAAAAACTCTGAAGGATTTATTATTTTTAATAATAGAAAGGAATTATTTCGGGAAGAGAAAAAATCAGATGTATTTTGCAAAAATGGAAAATGCAACAGTCACTATATTTTGTATTATTAGATAGTCAGCACAGATTCCCAAATTTTGCAAAGCATAGTAATTGAATTTCACAGCTCCACTCCTCATCTTCACACTTGCAAAATTTTCTCCAATCCATAAAGCATGACACAGATGTAAACTCAAAGGAGCTGAAGGGTTCAACCTTCTTGTATATTCCTCTTCAGTATTGAGTATCTATGTTAAAAAAAAGTGAAGCTTCTGCAATTTAACCTTTTTTTTAATGTGTTTCTCCATTGCATATCTCCACGCACAGGAGTATGAAAGAGAATAAAAATTCTTACCTACCCTCTATGTGTGGTTTAGCCTAATCCTTGAAAATAAAAATAAAAAGCCATGAATAAGAGCTGGGCCTAGCCAAGTGTGTAATACGCTGCACTAACAACACTCACTAGAGAGTAAATCACCTATGACTTAGCTTCCAGAACACACAGACTATTAAGGAAAAAATTTACACCATGTGATATCCTTATGCAATATAATGCAGTGATAGTCAACTCTAACCTTAGCTTGGAACTCAAACAGAACTGCTCCAGAATTATTTATAAGGTTAGGCAGAGCTGCACTTGGCTTGTTAAAAGTATTTCTGTTGATTTTACTAGAGTCAAAGGAGAGCATGCAAAGACATCATTGGAGAGGATGTTCTTAAAAACTGTAAGTTTAGCTACACTTCTCAGAGAACTTCAAACAGATTGTGTCTGGTTAGAAAAAAAAAGTACTCTAAGGTTCAACTCTTAAAAAAAAAAATGTAGCATGTGTCTGTACCATGAGTATGTAGGACTTTGGGTACCCACCTCTACCTTGAATCTCTGCTCAATGTCGGCAACATTGTTCAGTCTCTGTAATTCAGTTCTGTGTCTATAAAGGAGATGTAATTAATTTTTCTTTCTACTGTTTTTTTGATTTATTTTCTTTACTTCAGGAAATGGGCTGTCTTTTCCATATTACATTGAAGGTGTAGCCACAAAAAACCAAACAGTAGAAATATCATCAGTAAATAAGATCCAGGGTCTGATATTTTGATGACCTTGCTAATCATCAAGTATTTGAGATAGAACAGTTGTAACTTCAAAATGGCCATAGAAGAAGTGAAGAATGGCAGTAAATAGCTTATCCTGTAAACGTTGAAGTACATTTAATGTAACTTCATTATGACAAGCTGGGGTGCAATAGTTTTCATAATTGGGAATTAAAAATAGTGGGGACTAAAACTGTGAAGCTCCCCTAGCGTACTTCAAAATAACACACCACATGACAGAAATGCAATTCTCCACAAAGATTTTTGCTCCTGTTCCTGCATCTATCCTTCCTTTGAGTAGTTTGGCTCATTTTTTAAGGAGAAAATTAGTTTTAAGGCCAAACCCCTGAAGGAAAATACAATGCCCCGCTCAAAAATGAAAATCTTCCTGGGCTGTAAAAAGGGCGATATGCTTTTGGTGTCTTTGGCAACCTGCACAATGGTGAGGAGAAGGATTTTGGCACAGAAGGGCTGAAGCAGACAGAAAGCTGGCTCTGGCAGCCGTTCTTCCTATGCCTTCAGTCCACGCTGACGTGGTGTGAGTATCTGGCGGGTGCTCCGGGCTCAGGGATGGCGCTGCCGCGGCTGCGCTGCATCGCAACACTGCTGAAAGGAGCAGGAGCTTGGCCAGTGCCAGCTGGGTAGGTTGAGCTGCACCTTCTGGGCAGGAAAAAATGAGGAATCTGTTAAGTAGCAGAGAGAAAGTATCAGAAGAGTCACTTTTTAAAGTGCTGTCAAAAAGAAAAAAAGGGGCATTTGCTTCTTTTTGAGGAACATATTATCGGGGGCTTTTTGACACCTGGACAACTTCTGGAAACTGGTGGAAAGCATCCCATCATGAAGAATGGAAAAGAAGACAAAACACAGGATATTGTATTTTTTTTTCCTAATTGAAATTAAAATACCTGGTAGTGAGGATTTCTGTTCACTGAATATTTCACATTAACATTTGTTGCAGTACTTGTACAGCAGCACAGTTAAATTCCAGAAGTTGAGTTTTGCAATCTGCTGCTAGAGCTTCATTCAGGAAAGAACAAATATCCTGTCTCTTAGTTATTTTCATGTTTTTCTTGATATTTTCATTGGTATTCAATGATAATTATTTTCCTTTTTTCAATTTCTGTTCAATGATAGTTTCTTATTTTGGTTTGTCAAAAAAGTTATCCTTTTGTATGAACTATGACACTTGATTATGAAACAGTTTTCCATTTTAATGTCATTTCTATCTTTCTGGGCTATTTTAGAAATCAAGATATTTTTTAATCTCTTACATTTTAACATTTGTTATGAAATGAGCCCAGTTGGCACCTTGCATTCTTTAGAAGGCTTTTGCTCTTGAAAGAATTAATATACTTTTTTATTAGCTTAGATTTTTGGACTTCCATGTACATATGGTATATATCACATTTGAATTAAAGGTTTATAGAATGATCACTCATTTTGCAGTTTATAAGATGACATGTTACAGCTGGTGAATGCAGAAGCAGCATAATCCATTTTGAATACTTTTTCTCTCAGTATTCTCATTTTTTCCCTTTTACAAGTAATTAGATAAATTTCCATAACTGCTGTTGGGTCAGTTTATAGTCATGGAGCTATTCAGTGCCTGCACTGTATCTGTCTTCCCTTATTTTCTGGCCAGGCATTGCCTCTCCAGTTTAGCCATTCATTCAAGTCTACTTTAATTTTCCCTCAGCAAACAGCAAATTGATATCAGTTGACAGTGATATTTTCCACTGGTACTCTATAGCCACAACATTCCACAGCACACTTGTGTGGAAAACCTTACCTATACATGTGATCATTACCAGTTATCTCTTTGATTATCCTCGGAGTGAATGTTGGCCAGTTAGTGATTTCCATTGCAAAATGATGTTACAGTTCACGGACAGAAGTGGGTACCTCCTGAATTTTCCCTGATGTTTTTCTCAGTGGTTCAATCTTACCACCATACTGTAAATCCAGAAAGATTTTCTGAAAAAAAGAACATGACTGACAGATTTGGACATTTTTAGTAATGGTCTTAGCACAAAGTTCTGAGCATCTACTAATCTTTAAAGTTGTTACTACAATACATCCTCATGATAAGGGAAAAAAAGTTATGCTATCTTCGGAAAGGAAATATGCATAGAAAATTTACCCTAAATCAGACATAAGTTCTACTTTACCTAGATTTTCATTAAGAATAACAGGGTGGAGTGAGTTTGCCCTGGCTGGGTGCCAGGCACCCATCAAAGCCTCTGTATCACTGGACAGGGAAGAGAAAAATATAATGAAGATTTCATGAGTTGAGATAAGGACCAGGAGACATCACTCACCAAATACTGTCACAGGCAAAACAGGCTAGAATTAGAGATATTAATTGAATTTATTACTAACAAAATCAGAGCAAGATGATGAAAAGTAAAATAACACCTTGAAAACACTTGCCCCCCCTACCCCTCATTCCCAGCTCTGACTCTTCCCCCAGTGCCTCAGGGAGATGGGGAGCAGGCGCTGTGGTCAGTTCATCACATGTTGTTTCTGCTGCTTCTCAGGGAGAGGAGTCTTTTCCCTGCTCCAACATGGGTCCCCCACAGGGTCACAAGTCCTACCAGGAAACCTGCTCCAGCATGGGCTCTTCTCTCCATGGGTCTGCAGGTCCCTGCCAGGAGCCTGCTCCAGCACGGGTCTCTCAGTGGTTCACAGCCTCCTCTCAGGCATCCACCCACTCCGGCGTTGGTCTCCTCCATGGGATGCAGGTGCATCTCTGCTTCCTCATGGACCTCCATGGGCTGCAGGGGCACAGTTGCCTCACCACAGGCTGCAGGGGAACCTCAGCTCTGGCATCTGGAGCAGCTCCTGCTCCTCATTCTCCACTGACCTTGGTGTCTGTAGAGTTGTTCCTCTCGCATATTCTCATCCCTCCTCTCAGGACACAAGTCTGCAACTTTTTGTTCTTCTTAAGTCTGTTATCATAGAGGCAATTGGCCCAGCCTTGGCCAGTTGTCTTGGAGCTGGCTGGGATTGACTCTGCCAGAAGCTTCTCAAAGATGCCACCCCTGTAGCCCTCCTGCTACCAAAACCTGGCCATACAACCCCAAAACACAGGGCCACAAACATCTGGCAGGAAGTGCCTGTATTTAGATACCTACATTTATATGTCTACCCGTTAACTAGGGCAGCAAAGAGCCACCCTCCAACCCACCTGCAGAGTCTGTCTTAGTCAGCATCCTGAAAAATGGAATCAGCCACTGCTGGTATGACCTCAGAGGAGACTGGATTGTGTGGAATGCCCATCTTAAGCCAGCTGTTACCATTGTCACTGCTCCTGAGAAGAGGCAATACCTGAGTGGACTTCCAGGTTTTTGTCTTAGTTTCATCATTTCCTTTGGCCGTTTACATTCCTGCACATATTGTAGTTCTTGGGAAGCTAAGGTAAATCTTTCACCATTCCTGAGATGGCTTGAATTAGCAGGACTCTAGTAATTGCATGGACTCTAATAATTGCATACAATAATTGCATTTTGCAGAAAATTCCAGGCTTCTACCCGGAATTTTTTTTTTTTTTGAATCTGTGAAAAAGGCAGTGCAAGCTGAAGTACTGCATTTAGAGCAAGGTGACCTCTTTACTTGGCATCAGCTCTAAATCAGCTGATTTTTAACTAGCTGATTCTCAAGATCTGCTTATCTTTTCTCTATCATGTTGGAGACCAAATGTCCCCTGTGCCATCCCTCTCCACTGAGAAATTTGTATTTGTTTTGAGTCTGGAGTGGATTAAAATAAAAACTTTCTGAAGTTTTCAAGTCACTGTTCAGGTTGTTCCAAATATTAAATGTATTATAAAGAAGTTTCCATATATATTTTTATGAACCATATCTTAAGCCAAAACTGATGAGCTGGAAGAAAGGGGAAAAAAACCACTGAGAAAGAGAGGTAGAAAACTTGTCTGTACTTGGAGACCAAGTTAATAATTTACTTGGAAGCAAAACTTGAGATGAGCTCTTTTGGATGCTCCCAATGCTTCGTAAAATCATTATATTGTATTATCTCCTATAATTTTAATTGCATGGCTGTGGCTTACTCGAATTTCTAATATGTACTCTGCTAAACCTCTTCATCATGCCTATCCTAGCCCAGCTTCCAAAGCAATATAGTAGAGTCTGAGAGCTCATAAGCTTCTCATATATCCCTTAAATCTGCAATATCCAAAAGCTAGTAATTTTCCTTGCTGTGCATACACTGAAAATCTTATTTTTCTTTGTGTTCAAACACAAGTTCTGTGCTACATGCAGGGGCTTTTTGTAAAAGGATGAAGAAAATTGGCTAGATTTTCTACTGGTTTAAACTCAGTGCAGCTCATTTGAAACTAGGATGATACTGATTTATCTCAGTTGAGGGTATGGCCTTATATAATGTAATATTCTAGAAAATATCTCTGAGCAAAGTAGCAATGAAGTAATATCACTGAGCATGAAGAAATAGCAATGAAGAACTCTCAGGGGACATTTATTTTAAAGCACAATTCAATGTATGCATCAATATTTAGTAAAAGGTACATGATTCTAGTACATGTACTTTATTTTTATATGCTGTACTAATCTGTAATCCCTAGCCATCATGAACTTCAGATAATTTGTGTCTTTAAAGCATTTTCAAAATCCATGAGTGACTGGTGCTGTATAGGTACACCTAATTGTTTGTCTTGTTTTTTTTAAATACTTTTTTCCATCAGGGGTTTGGAAATTCCCTTTGATCGCTTGCCATGGAAGCCAGGCAGCTCATGGCAAGGCTACATGAACAACTGTAATGCAAAAGTGGGAGACTGGATTGGCAGGCACAAAAAAGCACTCGGCCTCCAAAGATGTAATGAAATGGGTGACTTTTTGACAAATTTTGAAATAAACTTTCAGAAATTTTCTTTTTCTTTGCCAAGGCTCATCCTTTTCCTACACTTAAGTTTTGAAGCAAATCATAGCTTTGTGGACAGACTTTTGTAAACAGTTTTCTTTTGCCTTTTTAACTCTTCAGAGTAACTAATTTTTAATTCTTCAGAGCAACTAAACTCACAGTAAAGACAGTTTCAAATTTCCAAAGAAAGGTAATGGTTATATTTTTATAGTTTAATTTATTTATTAATGTTATAAGTGTTTTTCTATGCTGCATTTGAGGGTGAGATTTGAGAGGCAAGGTATAAATAAATGAAGGGTATAACACCCAGATTTACCTGTAAGAATTTTTCAAAGTGCCAGCAAGTAAGGTTGAAATGAAACCCAAGTGGAATATAGAAAAGATATTCAGCCAGTGAATATTTTAACTACATCACAGTTTTTCTGTGAAAAGGATTTTCTAGTGAGCTTTTAGACATTAAGAATGTGAATGGAATTCATGAACATATCTCTTTTTTTTTCTTTTTCTTTTAAATAAGGAGATTTAATCTTTGAAATAAAAGACTTTGCAGACTGATTTAGACAAATATCCATCAAGAAGAGCTTGGACAGAGCTGATTTGGGGTTGAATCACGGGTGTGGATTAGCCTGCCTTCTGAGGTCTATTCCAGCTGTGTTTTCTGTTGTTGTATTTCTTGGGATGATGAAGACTGGTAAAAACCCTCTAATTTCTATACTGAACTAAGTGATGGTAGGACTGAGAGTAAGTAATTGCCTCAAATTCTGGATTTGTAGTTCCTACATTCCTGCAATTTAAAGATGACTAATGGGTTATCAGAAGTATTAAATTTTTGGATTTTACTTTTTTTGTCGAATTATAATTGAACCAAAATTATGGTTCCAAGTTCTGAATAAATTCCGTGGTAGCATTCAGTTGTTCTGTTTCTTCTTAGCAGATAGAAGATTGCACCTGTAAAGGTAAAACTTCACTGATGTATCTGACTTCTGCTGGGCTCATAAACCATTGGTAAATGCTAAGCAATTTACTGAGCCATTGCATTACTTTTTCAGAATATGTGGTCTACAGCTAAAGAGGAAAGTGTCAGCATTCACATTTGAGCAGCTTCCAACTACAGATTAAAAACCTCACTGTTTTTTAACTTTTTTTCCTCCCACACAACTACCTCTTTGAAAGCATAAGCATCATTTAATGTCTGTGTTTTACTAATAAGGGGTTTTGTGAAAACCAAAAACTGTCAAGGTAAAGAGTATGACCTCCTCCATTCTCTCTTTAGTCCTGTGTTGCAGCACTGTACCTCATTTGTTACCTTACTGCACTTCACTGCAAAAGCTAATTACAGTTAAAATTAAACTCTATAGAGTGTGTCCTGCCACCTTTTAGCTGCTAGACACAAAGAGGCTGATTCCTGTGTATTCACCTCTTGTTTAGAAGATTCATGTTTATCTAATGTGAAGTCAATATTATTGTCCTGAAAAGAGTTAGAATATTGCTAACAATCCATCAGGGAGTGCTTCTTTATAGCACTGACGCTATGCTCTAGTGGCTCAGAAACCATTTAACAGTGCTAAGATTCTGATCTACCTTGGTGCATTAACATTCAAACAATCATTTATCTCTTCTTAAATGCTTAACAATAAAATAGTTCATCGTGTTTAACAGTCAGGTATTTTGTAAGTGGAAGAAGGAGAGAATGAGATACCAATGGATGGAAGCAATGGAAAAATACAGAGGAACATGAACCAAACTCTCTTGGTCTCCCTCTATGCAATTCACACCACTATATAATGTATAACATAGGAGTCAGGAGGTCTGGGTGGGTCTGTATCACTTTAAGTATATAAATTTATCTATGGATGAACTGGAAGAACTATGTTACCTTTATACTGGATGGAGAGAATTCGACCTCCAGAACTTGACTTATTTTAGGATGAGTTGAAAACTTCTTTAATTCATCTTTTATTTCCATTGTCCCTAAGAGGAACATAGGTTGAGTAGCTGTGATTCCAGAATTGAAACTTTGAGGTATCTAAGTTCGGGCAGGCAAATTGAAGTGTGGATGTCTGCTGCTTGCTCTGGTTTTGTGAGCATGGAAAAATCACTGAATTTTCTTTCTGTAATGTATAATCAAGTTTATTATTAGAATATCTTTGTAATATTCTGTCAATGACATTGATATTCTCCCCTCTAAACCATTTATGATATCCCATATATATGTAGTTACATATATATATTTGCAAAAAAAGAGCAGGGAGAGAAACACTAATACATTGTGTACTGGAAGAAAAATTTTATAGTAATATTGATAGGGTTGTACGCCGAAGAAGAACTACAGAAATGTTTTCTGTGTTTTGCTGCACATAATAGAGCAAAGTGGGGCTGAATGTTTAAGATCTGTTTCAAAGGATGAGTCTATGCTGCAGAGTTTCACAGAGGGCAGGAGGTACCTGTGCTGGGCCCAGGAGCTGCTTCATCCCACAGCACAGCACGGGGCCATTATGGCCTGATGGGGGGGCCATGCCCTGACCCACCCTTTCCATGACTTCTGTCTCCTGCTGTGGCCACCAGTCCTTTGAAGAAACATTTGAAACACAGAGATATTCCTCTAGTGCTGACTAGCACAATTCTGCCTCTTTATACAAGTTGAGTTTTTCCACAACCACAGATGTTGTCCATTTGTGACGGCAGCCTGTATTAAAAACTTACTGCAAGTAAAAAATGCAGATGTTTTAAAATGAACTCTGTGCAAAGTTCTTATTAGTTCTGTCTTTGTGATACCATTTTGTTACTATATATTTTTTGGGGGTTGAGAGGAGGGTAATTCGTTGGTTAGCTTTTAAATACTTTTTTTTCCTTGCTGTCCCAGTTTTGGTATGAGAAACACAAGGAGCAGTGAGAAAATAAGGCTTCAACTGTGATCTCATTCTCCCATTGTACCTCCTTCAAGATCATTAGAATTGCTCCTGCTTTACTGGAACTGGTTTGTGGGAGATTAGAGTCAGGCTTCACTGCTTTGTTTTAAACTGTCATTTTTTTTAGAGATTTTAACTTTACATTGTTTATTTTTGCTGCCTCCCCATTTGTTTGTTCATCTTTCAACCTACTGTTTAAAGGATTTTACTAGAGCAGGACAAGAAAAAATTACAATGATCACACAAGCTGCTAATGTTCAGCTGTGGAACAAAGCAAGATTATTTTTGGTAGCAAAAGAACTGTTACGGATAGAGAGATATTTTGTCTTTTTGCTGTTAGCAATGTATTAGTTTCTCTTTTAGTAGGTAATACTGTTACATTTATTCTTTGATTTTAACAATGTCACATTCACACGACAAGGTCATTTAACCCGTGTTTGGTAGGCAAACACATAAAGCTGCAAGATAGCATGTAATGCAAACTATTTTCAAATTGGGTCCGGGAATTAGAATGACAGAATGAGTGAACTCCAGATTTGAAGAGCAAACATTTAATGTGGCATGTTCAGCATTGGCCAGCTTGATTAGATTAAATGCCATATTTTCATGCAAGGTGTAAATATTGAACTACAGCTCTATGCTGTAGATCAAAGCTGTTTGCTTGGCTGAGGTGATTAAATAAGGGTTAATAAATATAACCTCTGTTAAATCTTCTATAACCAAATTTATCTCTCAGCTTCACCTACCGTAGAATTAATAACTAAAGCTGGTAATTGTGAGCCAGAACATTTAGGCACAATATCTCTTGAGCGGAGTGTTTGATATTTGCTCAGAGCAAGAGTTGTAATTGACTGACAGTCACAGCAAATGAACTGGTTCTCATTTGCTCATTTGGACAGGGAACGGGGCAAGGGTGACCTGACCATCTTGTTCTTGGTGTGCCAAAATGTGACATGGCAATTACCAGTTGTGTGCATCTTCTGCTGCCATGCATTATGTAAAAAGGTTCAGGGCTTTGGCAGATACCCTGGTGTCTTTGACCAAGTAGTACTTGCAGAAGGAGATTCCCACCTTTTCCAGAGCAGAGCACCCAATGAAAATTAGGGTGAGAGGAAGAGGGGAAAGGCAAAATGACTTTGTGTACCCCCATGGGAGCATGCATGGGACAAGGCACAGTCCCACCTAGGACTAACAGACTGGGATTTTTTCTGTGATCGTGGAGCAAGCTTCAGTTGACAAATACAACATATTTTATACTGTGTATTCCACCAAATGATGGGTTTACCTCTTACTTCAAACCATTTGACCTTAACTGGAAAAGTTGACTACATTTTGCTAAGGAAGTTCTGTTTTGAGGATGTTCTTATTCTTGAATTTCGACAATTTGTCTCACTTAGCAGATAATAGACACCAATCATCAGGCAGTGCCAAAGATGAAAAATTCATGTTCAGTGTCTCTGCTAACTTTTCTACTCTGTGCCCAGCTATCTTTTTGTGGCGAGTTTGACCCTCTTTGTCTTCAATACACCAGATGAGATTTCTGGAATTTCTGTTTACCTATCAGCAGGCTTTAAAGAGATCTTTCTGTCTCTATTTCAGAGTTTGAAAAACTAATCATACTCTACCAATCTTGACAGAATTTATCATAAGACAAATAATGACATTAGAATGATGGATGGACTTTATCAGGGAAGATGATAAGCAAGTGCATACTAGTGCTGGCTGAGATAGGCAAAGATGGAGCATATACTGCATGGCAGCTCAGCCCCAGATTACAGGCTAAAAGATGAATTATGCAGTGCTAACCAGCATGCCCAGAATTTTACAAAGTTTGTTCAGAATTTGCATTTCACTGCTTTGACTGGTGTCTGGCACTAACAAATTTTCTGAAAAATCACACACGAGCTATTTTTCATCCTTGAGAAGGGGAAAAATAAAACAGTCCAAGAAGACTTTATCCAAAAATCTTAAAAAACCCCCTTTCTTAAAGAAAGTCCTAAACTGGAAAAAATCCACAGAACATCAGACTCTTTCTGCACGTGGTAGATATTCTGACTTTACTTGGAAATGGTGTTAGAACAATTATAATGACTAATAATTATTATGGTCTCAGATATAAAAATAAAGTATTTTAAGGGGAAAGAAGTGTAACTGTTCTGTTATTATTACAAGCTTATTATTACATCCTGCTGCTGGTTTTGGTAATTTTGAAGACAGTGTTAGGGATAGGTTGCTTTGCTCTCTCAGGTTGAGTTTAGGTTATAAACCCTACACTCCATGAGTAGAAAATAATTTATCAGGTTTTAGATAGGGAAAATATACTCTATGTCTTTCTTCTCCTTTCTTCCTGAAACCCTGTTTTGGAATACTCTCTGTGCACATGCTGTGTGATTCAGCTACGACAAGCCTGGAAGGGAGAAAGGGAGAGATGAGGCACAAAGATTTAATGGCTCTGCAAGAACTCAGCAGCTTGTTAAGGCAGTGATGTGTAGCATGGGCAAGAAGAGGCAGCCAGGCACAGCACAAAGCATGCACTGCAAAGACAGAATTTTGATTGCAAAGATCTGGCATTCATGATGTGACATTATTCCCAGAAAGAAAAGCAATTACAACGTGAAAGACCTGCAACAAAAGCTTGATTTTACTGCAGCAAGGACAGCCTGTTTGGATTTTGACAAATGGACTGAGGTGCATGGGCCTGAGCCTGCGTGAGGAAAAGGACAGTGATGCTGCAGGGATTCCTGGGACTGTGGTCCTGGAGCTGCAGGACTGCAAGAGGGCAGGAAGGAGCAAGTGGAAAGAACTAAGGGAACTGAGTTAAGGAAATACATTCAAAGCAGTGCCATGTGGCAGAATTGCTTGAGTGACAGATTGCCAGCTCTGTAGTGGCAAACAAGGAGCAAGTTTAGTACTAATGGTACTTCTGATCCACCACAACTAAATCAACACTTGACAAAAAGACCAGGAATTGGAAAGATTTATATTAATGTAGAAAGGGAGAGAATGGCCAAAAGAATACCGAACATAACTACAGTTCTTTAGGTTTTAGGAAGTTTTTCATAAGAAATTTTATCCCAAAAGAATGACTTGTAGAATGGCACAGTATTTCTTTATGCATAAGAAGGAAATATCAAAGAAATAGGAAGAGGTAATATCTTTTCTTATGATTCTTTTAAGAAAGGAGGATAATGATTATATTTACAAAAGGGCTGTTTTCAGTGCACATAAATTCAAAGGACAGGATGGAAGTTTTAGCAATAGGGTCTGTTTTATTTTAATGGAATGAAAATGACTATTTTTAACATATGCACCTAATAATTCAGAGGGTGTTGTCTTTGATGAGGCTTTCAGGGCAATTTTACAGGAAAGGTGGAATGTTTCTGTCACATAAGAGAATTTCATCTGCACTTCATTCACTGAAAAATATAAAGATGAAAAACTATCCTTCAATCAAAGAAGGGAAGATAAAAGATTTAGATAATGGAACTAAAGCTTGTGTGTTGCCAGAGAGACTGGGTTCTTTATGAAAAGGATTGTAGTTAATTCCTCCAGGCACACACAGTTCATAATTCTGGCAAGGCAGCCAGACATCCTGTGTGCATGAGTAAATGAAAATACGACTGGGTGTGTTACAGACACACAGGCGGCTGCACCCAGACAAACACGAGTACTTGTGATAAACAGACCATACAAATATCTGGTGTAACAATGTGATAATTTTAGCACATTTTTGCTAAATTCTGAGAGCAGTTCAAAGCTATCATAGAGGATTATCACAGAGCATTATCACAGAAGACTGGGGGCGCTGGTGGATGAGAGGCTTGACATGAGCTGGCAGTGTGCACTGGCAGTCGAGAAAGTCAGACATGCCCTGGGCTGCATCACAAGCAGTGTGGCCATCAGGTGAGGGAGGGGATTCTCCCCTCTACTCGCTCTGGTGACACCCCACCTGGAATACTGTGTCCAGCTCTGAGGTCCTCAGCACAGGAAGGACCTTGTACTGTTGGAGTGAGTCCAGAGGAGACAATGAGGATCATTAGAAGGGTGGAGCCCCTCTCCTATGAGGAAAGGGTGAGAGAATTTGTATTTTTTAGCCTGGAGAAGAGAAGGCTTAGGGATGACCTTATTACAGCCCTTCAGTACCTGGAGGGAGTCTACAAGAAGGTTGGGAAAGAACTTTTTGCAGGGGTATGTGGAGACAGGACAAGAGGGAATGGCCTTAAACTGAGAGATGGTAGGGTTAGATTAGATATAAAGAAGAAATTCTTTACTTTGAGGGTGGTGAGACACTGGAAGTGTTCCAGGCCAGTCTGGGTGGGGTTTGAGCAACCTGGTCTAGTGGAAGTTGTCCCTGCCTATGGCAGGGGGGTTGAAACCAGATGATCTTTAAGGTCCCTTTCAACCAAAACCATTGTGTGATTCTATGACTGACTCTATGGCTGATTCTGTGACTGGTTCTGTGAATCTACGATAATTAACACTGCTCGCCTAAGAATCCTTTTTTCTTCTTGCAACAAGATATGTTCTGTATTCACTGCCTAAATTAAAAATTAATATTATGATATTATGTTCATGCAGAAATTTAACACAAGATAAGAGAATCTGTGAAAATGCAAGTTTCCTGAAGCCATGTACCTTCTGTTTCCAAGAGATCATGCAGATAAAGTTCATCAGGATTTAATCCTTTGTGAATCCTACTCTTTGACGCCACAGACATTGTTAGTAGAGCCAGCCTGACCCTGTACAGCCTGCACAGGAGGACTCTACTCTAGAGTCTCCAGTTTTAGGTACCCTGAAGGATGCCACTGCCCTGTTTTCTTTGCATTTTTACCTGTTACCAGGAAGAGCCTCCCTCCCCTTTAGGTATGTTTGCATCACTTTAAAAGTAGGAAGCAAAAACATATTTAATCTAGCAAAGCAAAGGATTGAGGTTTTATTTCATAGATACAATTTTTAAGCCTATATCTGACAGGGAGACCTTGTCATTAATGCAGGGTTGCTTCTGAAGTGTCCTTCAGAGCTGGAACTGTGGAGCCAATTCAGCTGGTGGTACATCTGCTGTGAAGATGAGATATTCATGAATAGGTTTCTAGCTCATGGCTAGGGATACCAGAATTTTTCAGCATCTTTCCATCCACACCAGAAACTTTTGTCTTTATATTTTTTATTTACAGGGACATACATTACTGTGTCTTTGATTAGAACTGCACATTTGTGAGACTGCAGATGAAAGATTTAGGGGGGATTGTGTACGTTTTTTTTTTTTAAAGTAAAAGGTCTTTTATGTGTGGATTCTTCTCTTGAAGTTTCTTTGCTGTCTGTGCAGCAAACTGAACTACAGAGTAACCTCACTCCTCTACCTTCCAAGAGGGTGTGATGTGCTCCTCCACATCTTCTCATAGCTTAATTCTGTCTTAGAATTATAATAAGCAGCAACTTTACAGCATTGACTCAACTACTTGTTATTTACTCTCTGGAGAAGGCAGGGCTGCAATATGAGAAAGCAAATGACAAATCTGACATTTAGAATGCTTTTTCCAAATCAGATCACTTGTTTGCCCTTTGCCAGCTTGGGGTATTCCAACTGTCACAGGCCAGCTGAAGAGATAAGTGAATCCTTCACTTCTAATTAAAAAAAAAAAGACACTGATAACAGGTATAACAGAAAGTATCATATTTTATGATTAAATTAGAAGCAGCACAATTTGAACCAATTCCATATTGTTTTTCCCTTTGTGCTGTATATGACATTTAGCTTCAAGAGAAAGAAAATGAATTGATAAAAAAAAATCAATGTTGCATATTTAATGGACTAAAAATTTGCTAAGTGATGATTTTTTTAGGTTTATTATAAAAATGCCATATAATAATATAAATGTAAATAGGGAATTGTTAATAAGCAGTGAATTCTCAGAGACTTGTTTTTCACCTTTTTCAAATTTCGTCAATGATTTAGGAGGAAACATGAAAACAGTTTGCATAAGCAAGTGTATAACAAATACGTAACAAAATGTAAGCAAATAAGAACAAAACTCATCCTGATGTACCCACGGTACAGGGAGATTTGGCATTGGGAAGAGTAACTTAGAAAAGAATTGTAAATCATTCATTTTGCCTAATTGCTGGGGTTTGCAGATGGTGCTTTCTTGAGGTTGCTTTCAGCTTTGTGTGTCTTTGATTCTACAGAAATGCATGATTAAGCAGAAAAAGATCCCAGATCAACACTGTAGCTGCAAAGAACTAAAATGTATAATAGTGTTCCAATATAAACAAAGCTAATGGTATATTGATAACTTTGAGGGGTTTTCAAGGAGCATGAAAATGATCACAGCGTTGTAAGATGTGCTCTAAAAAATGAAGAGCAGTCAAAATGTGAATGTCTAAATCTTATACATTCATGGGCTTGGTGATAGTGACATTTCAGAGCACCCCCTTTTCCCACCTCTTGATACCAAGCCCCACTGAGATCTTGAAAAACATGTTTGTGCGACTACTCCATGAGCCAGAGCAGAGCACTGGCCTGACAAATGCATATTCCTTTTTCCAGGAAGAGCAGAATCCAGCATAAGCAGATGAGGAGTGAAAGGAACCCACATAACTGGTATTGTTTCCAAAAGTACAGCCTCACCTCTAAGACAGTCAAAATGATGTTTGATTTTCTGTTTGAGGAAGACTTACACACTTAAGAAAAAGAAACAGTGTGGACCTGAGTTCAGTATCAGGGAAAAAGGGCAGCCTGGATCCACTTTGAGAGACAGGACACATACTGTCATGCTGACACACAGCATCACGGAGTCATAGGCTATTCTGAGTTGGAAGAGACCCACAGGGATCACCAAGTCCAACTCTTAGGTGAATGAGTTGTACAGGCATCACAACCTTGGTGCTGTTGGCACCATGCTGTAACCAGCTGAGCTGATCTCAGGGTAGTGTCATGACAGAGAGTGTCAGCCTTATGACACTGCAGTGGGAAGAGCTGTTGACTCCCTCGAGGGGAGAGAGGCCCGGCAGAGAGACCTTGGCAAATGAGAGATGGACAATCACCAACCATGGGCAAGTGCTGGATTCTGCACCTGGCACGGAGCAACCCTGGCAGTGTGTATGAACCAGGGAATAAGAGGCTGGAAAGCAGCACCACAGAAAGGGAGCTGGGGGTCCTGGTCCATGGGAGGTTGAATGTGAGCCAGCAGTGCCCTGGCAGCCAGGAGGGCCAACCCTGTCCTGGGGGGCATCAGGCCCAGCATCGCCAGCCAGGCAAGGGAGGGGATTGTCCTGCTCTGCTCTGCCCTGGGGCGGCCTCGTCTCCAGTCCTGGGGGCAGTTTGGGCACTACATTATAAAAAAGATATTAAACTATTAGAGAGCATCCAAAGGAGGGAAACAAAGATGGTGAAGGGCCTTGAGGGGAAGCTGTATGAGAAGAGGCTGAGGTAATTTGGTCTGTTCAGCCTGAACAAGAGACTGAGGAGGGGCGTCATTGTGGTTTTTAACATCCTCAGAGGGGGAGTGGAGGGACAGGCACTGATCTCTTTGTTCCTGTGAGCAGTGACAGGACGCAAGAAAATGGCATGAAGAAATCAGGGGAGATTTAGGTTGGATATCAGGAAAAGGCTCTTCACCCAACGGGTGGCTGGGCAGTGGAACAGGCTCTCCAGGGAAAGGGTCACAGTGCCAAGACTGACAGAGTTCAAAATGCATTTGGAAAATGCTCTCAGGCACATGGTGAAATTATTGGTGTGTCCTGCACAGGGTCAGGAGTTGGACTCAATGATCCTGATGGGTCCCTTCCAACTCAGTGTATTCTGTGATTCTATGATGCTATGACTACACACCAGGAATTTCTTAGATTAGAAGAAACAGGTTTGAAAAACAAAGAAAGAAGATGGGTGAATGCTGCCACTATTGGGAGCACAATTTTGTGTATGGTCCAACACACTGGCTGTCACACAGGCTGATATTAACTACATCACACTCTACATCTCCCTCACGGGGGGCAGCAGCGGGGCAGTGCTGATCTCTCTGGTGACCAGCAATAAAGCTTGAGGGAATGAAAGGAAGCTGCATCAGATTGCGAATTAGGAAGAGGTTTTTCACTGACACAGTGGCTGGTCACTGGAACAGGGTGCTCAGGGAAGTGGTCACAGCCACAAGCCTGTTGGAGTTCAAGGAATGTCTGGATGATACTCAGTGATACAGCTCAGTGTTGGACACTCATGGGAGAGCAGGGAGTTGCACTAGATGATCCTTAGGGGTCTCTTTCAATGTGAGATTTTCTGTGATTCTACAGTTCTGTTTTCGAAGTCATAAATATTTGAATGAAGATGGGAGGTAGAAGGCTCAGGAGGTATCCAGAACAGCAGAACAACTTTTTAAGGTACAAAAGGTTGAAAGCAGCCACAAACACCTCCTTATGACCATTTCTCAAAGAGAATTTGCTACAGAATTCTGTTACCCATTTTTGTACCTAAACATTTTCCCCACCAAGTATTACATACAAGAAAGCAGCAAGTATGGAGACTGGTTAGCAAGCAAAGTGTGAGATCCTTCAGGCACCTGGGCCTGCAGATGCTGTCTGAGGGCTGTGCACAGGACTCCCTAGAGAAGAGCATTTTATTCTATCATCCTGGTCTTGTGATATCACACAAAGGAAAAGCAATCTTGGCTTGTTACTGGAGCTGCTGAGCTTTGCTGTCTTGTCAGCCAGCACTAACTGCTGCTCAGTTGAGTTGCATCCTTCCCATTTCTTATGTTCAGGGCAGGCATGAATTACTTAAAGCTTACAAATTCATACATTTTGGGACAGGGGAGGAAAAACGGAAGAAGAAAGGAAACAAGAGTCTCATATTCTCTGTAGTATAATTTTGTATATTAATTCCCTCTCTGCCTCTCTCCCCGCTTCTTTAAAACACATGGTGAGGGCCATCATCAAGCATGAAAAAACACTGAAATGGTATATTTGGTACAACATTCTAGCAAAATGCTGTGCAGTAACGCAGATTTTCTAAATTGCAGCATTATGAATTGCATTCTGCAGCTTACCACAGATTGATTCATTTGTTATTTTACCAGGATTCTCTTCTATAAGATATAAAATCTTAGAAGCATTACCTGTAATTGCTATTTGAGATTTTTCAATTGACGCCATACTCTTAGCTGACTCAATTAGCTGTGTGGAGTAAAACTTCAGTAGGTGTAGATGTAATTCCATTGGCTTCACTGGAGTTGAAAAAGTGATAACTAGATGAAGATCTTCTCATAAATCAGTAAGATTTCAAATAATTATTTTTATGAGCTCTGTGGTGAAGCTTACCCATGTTTTTTCTTTTCCAGAGAAGTTCTTCTACTTCTGCTAATTTCTCATATATCTTATACATATGTTCCTGCATGTCCCTGTAGATAAGGCGATGAAGTATTTGCCAAAAGGTAAGCCAGTAAAGACAGGTTTTTAAGGCTGAATATGTGCAGTTCTGTATAATAAACACATCAATAAAAATACTTTAGTCATTGAAACTGTGTGGATATTCAGAAAAGTAAAGGTATCTATTCACTCAGTGATAGTGTAGTTTTTTCTCAAGTTTTGGACAACTCTTATTCACCTATATCTAATTTATTATTCACCCTAGTCCAGTGCAGCCATTGGTGCCATCATAAGACACAGGATTATGAAAGCATTAACAGGATGATCTGGGAAAAAATAGAACAGAATAAAACAACAGAATAAATCTGCTGTTTTTCAGAGGCCTTGCAGGGCCAGTACAGACTCCAATCTTGTAGCCCAGTCAATACAGTGGTGCCATTGCTTATAGCAGGGAATGCAAGTGAAGCCAGAGAAAGGAGGAGATGTTGGAAGGCTTGTGCACACCTCACTTTAACTATAGCTATAGAGTTTTGAACTATAAGAACTCTTACCATTGTTAATGGATTCAATTATTTAGTTAGGTAGATTAGACTAATAATAAATTATTGACTTTGCATACCAAGTTTGGTCCTTTTGGCTATAGCAAGATTTTAAGTACAAAAAAAAAAAAATAATTAGGCAACCTAACCTTTAATTTAGATGCAAGAAATTGAGAGCACAATGCACCAAGTAGGTAGGGTTTGGGTTTTTAAAGTTTTTTTCCCTGCAAATAGTTAAGTTTAACCTTCATTTGGTTTGCACTGGAAAATATGCAGAATTAGTGCAATAGTTCCAGATTTGTTAAGGAAGAGACAACAATTGCCAAGTCATAAAAATGACACACATTACATGGAATAAATATTTTGCACACATTGTAAAGAGAGGAAACCCAGAGTCTTAAATTACTTCCTCACTTAACTCAAGCTAACACTTGTGTAAATCTTTTATGACTAGCAACTGCAAACATTCACCAAACACTGTAGTTGCCCTGCTCAGTGACTATATAATTATTGATGGTAAATCCCAAGAGATGCTGTTAAACGTATGTTTAGCACTTTGTACTCTCAACTGTTCTGCAGCTTTCTTGTACCTGAAAGGCTGATCTCCAGTGCCACCGAAATGCCATCCATCAGTGCTCTTTTCACTCAGTGTTTTTACCTTTTCGCCTCTATTTTTCATTTTGAAACCTTGAGCCACTAATTGTTTCTCTCTCAATAAAGGCATTTTTGTCTGCGCCTTTTCTCCTCTTGTGGGGATCCAGCTCACATGCTTTCTCACACCTTGGCAACAGTATAGTTGGTTTCCTCCAGCCTCCTGTGCTTCTCTGAACCTTGGGGCACAGATAGTTCAGCCCCTGGGCTTAGGGTTAGTGGACACTGACCTTCAATCCATTCATGCTGAACTCCAAGATGTGGGCTCAAATATCTGTTTTGCTTTGTTAGACTTGACACTGTGTCTTCTTGTCTCTTCTGTGAGACAAAAATATTGATGAAGCAGCATGTATAGAAATTACTCATCCTCCTTTGGCTTTTGAAGCTCCACAGTTGTGAAACCTGGCTGCAGGCAGTGCCCCTCTTCAAAGCTCAGAACATTTTTACCTGTGGGATGTGACCTTTTGGACATTTCCTGCTTTTGAGCTCAGCCCACTCTTTGGTTGGCTCACTGAGAGTCGCTTCAGGGGCTGGCACAAGCACGCTGTGGGCAGAGCCGTGACACCCGACCTGCCTTGGGATGCCCGTGGGCAGCAACACCCAAGAGCACTGAGCACAGCAACCCACCATCCTTCCCTTGAAAGTCTAACCCAGAATTAAGTACATAATTAACTAAATCAGTGTGTTAGTAATCATCCGGGTATGGAGCAGTCTCACTTTCAGCATGCAAATAGAGAAAATATATATACATGTGTTTTGACACATGCATTTTATGGCATTTGTGCCTACAGCCTTAATGATTTTGGTACAGTGTTAGCTGTGCTATATCACAGAGATAATGGAGAAATATCTCAGGAAATAGCAGGAGGTTTCCAATTCAAACTAAATTAGAATTATAAGCCTGCCATGATCTTTGTGGAGCTTTGGCTGCTTTATTAAGTACCCACTTAAACTTACACCACACTAATAATGTATTTGCTCAGCTTGAGAGTCTCCACAATGAGGAAAAAATGTATTACAAAAATCTTTGTTTTAATTTACTCTAACAATTTTCAGAAACTGCTGGAATCTCACAGGTATGATCCCGAATAAATTGCTGTGGCTGCCACTACTAATAATGCAATGGAAATGCTTTTAAATATAGATTTAATTTAGAGTCTCAGTTGGCCACTATGCAATTTTAATTCTCTGGGTTAAAACGAAGGACTAAATTCCATACTGTGACTGAGAAGAGATGTGTGAGCAGCTTATTCTGTGTCCATTAGTACTCATCCATGGGAAGTAATAAAACTCTATCTCTGGACTGACAGAGATGGGAAGGGCTGCCATAGCCTGATGTGTTGGGCAATGAAAACAAATCTTCCAGAGCTTCTAGCTCTGTGCTATATTTTTTGGAAGAAACTATATTTGTCTTTGTTGACAAGCCAAAATGCTTTTGGGTAAAACTTCAGTGAAAATGTGAAAATAGTTGTGTAAAAGCTCTGAAAATTCCAAGAGAATAATATAATTACTAGGTTTGGGGAAAATACTTCAGTCTTTTCATCAAAATTTTCTCTAAGTCTGGTCATATGGGATAAATGTAGAATAACTTCAGTACAAGTAATATGAAATTGAAAATAAAAAATGGAAAGTTTAAAAAATATTTTGGATTGATTTGATTTGACTTGATTTGATTTGATTTGATTTGTATTTGTTTTGGATTTCTAAATTTACAATATTTTTAGAGTTTTGAATCTTTTGTCCTGGCTTAGGACTGTAGAGTATTTTAGAATCCCACAACTTTTCTACGTGATTTCTTTTTTATATGATGCTCCTGTGCCCTGTGAACTTATCTCCTCTTTTATTAGATTCTGTTATCTATTTAATATGAGTTTAGTGGATGGTCATCTGATTTCTGTTCCATCAAAAGTCTTTCTTCATTGGGACTTCCTTTTAGAGAAGGACTTATTACACTCAGATAAATAAACTGAATGATATCAAAAGCTTCTTGGTAAGGCACCTGGAGGAGAAAAACTAAGTGGGAAGCAAGGCAAGGAGAAAATTAAATTCAGTAACAAAGAATACAAAGTAAAGAATTTAGGGACAATAGAAATTACTGCTGTAAGATGGTAGGTTATTTTTTGGAAACAATACAGAAAGAGAAAATGAGTTGATCAGTAGATCTTTGTATAGAGATACAGGTGTATTAAAGTTACAGTTCAAGGCACCAAAGAGACCTCAAATTGATGTTGGGTCCAACCATCACTTCTGGCACTCAGGAAGGATGAGTACTAACCTAAGAGTTTGAGGAAGAACTATAAGGATGATCAGAATAGAGATGACACTGAAATACCTTTTTTAATTTAGTAAAATGAAAAATGTACATGGGTTAGAGCTTGATATTAGTTGGTTCATCAAAGAAGTGAGTACTATATAGCAAAAAGAGATCTTTGAGTTAAAAGACATAAGAACAAACGTACCTGAACTGTCTGTGAATAAATTTAATTTGGACTTCTAAAACTTTTCTCATCATCAAGGCATTAAAGGCCTGGAGCAATGTCTCTCTGTGATGGCCTGGACTGGAGTTCAGTGTAAAGAGCAGCACTGTGTAATTTTGTCACTTGAAAATGAAATTTGATCCAGGGTGGTTTTTTGGTCTCTTTCCACTCTCAACCATTTTGTCCTACAACATAGCATGCTTTGGTCTGTTATCTTATTGCAGTGACAACACATATACCCTCTCTACTTGCAGTGACCACATATGTATGTGTGTATGTTTCTTCTTGAAGTCACATCATATCTTCATAAGTGTCTTCATCTTCCCAGTGCTTGGTGGCTGCAGTGAAAAGTATCATCAGTTTTCGGGTTTTTTTGGCCAGAAGGAGATCAGGAATGAAGGAAATTCTGCTTCCCTCTGTCTGCAGTGTTTAGTGAAGTCCACAGAACGTCCCCTCTTTCTGCCAACTGTGCAGATCACTGTGCAGCAGCACAGGATTTCCCAGCTCTTTTTCCCAGAAACTCAAGGAGCCACCACTCAGCCCCCTCCAGCCTTCTTATTGTGTGTTGCTTGTCTACAAGTTTTTTGGGAGAAAGAGAAAATGAGGGTGTAACGTGGCATGGCTCATTTTTGCTAAGAGTACTAGACATGAAATGGTGAAATGCAGGCTCATGTCCCCAGCTTTACATGTTGATTTTTCATAACTTTCAAACACTTAATGATACTTTTTTTTTTCATAGAAGACTTATTTTGACACATTTGGTGAGGTGAATTTTAGAGAAAGTTTGTTTCTGAATCTTATCATTCAGGGAAAAGAAAAGAAAACAAAGAAGGACATCATAGTATTCTAGAGATTAAAGTACTATTTGGTACATGTGTATGTTCTAGCTAATCTTTTTAAAAACTTGTAATTTTTAAAGCCAAACTAATAATTTTTAACTTTAATGCTCTATGCAACTTGCTTTCTGCTGTGCTAAGCAAGCAAGCTCCACTGGTCCATGAAGAAAACAAATGAAAATAGAAATGTACAAGCATGTTTTAAAATGCAGCCCATGTAAGGGAAGAGTTCCTTACTGTGTTTACCATTGGTGACAAAAACTCAAGACAGAAGGCCATCTGGAGGCTGTCTCCAGTAATCAGGTATTCAGTGGCAGTGATAAAATAACTGTCACTGAAAAGCAAATGAAAACCATGTCAGGCACATATACTTGGCAATTAATATCACAGAATTAGATTGCAAGAACTACTGACTTTGCTTCCTTTATTCCATGGCAGCAGTATCCAAAAGTGAATAATGCACACATCCAGAGCATTGTGGCAAGATAATTAAAAGCAAGATTATTTGTTTGGTTTGGCCACATGAAGAGTTGTTAAATACTACTGAGAAGGTAACTTTCCTACTGACACTCCAGTGTTTTATTTCTTAATATGATGAACTTCTAGAAGTTCAGACTGTGTTTAACTAAACAGTTTTGCATTTTTCACCTGTAACTGGCTTTGAGAAGAATTACTACCTCCATATTAACAAATGCATTAAAAGGAGTTAAACACTTAGTAAAATTTTGTGTTACTCGATGCTTTATGACAGGAAATGCCATGAAACCTGTAGTCTAAAACAACCCTGTTAATTTGATAGTTACGCATTGAAAATCACCTCATCATAAACAATTTAGATAGGAAGGGAACTCAGGTGGTCTCCGCCTCACCCAGCATCCAAAGCAGATTGCTCAGGGTTTAATATTTTGCTCAGAGAAAACTGTCAGGACTGGAGTAAGCACAGGCTGTTCCACAGCATAACCATCTTCAAGCGGGATGCTTTTTCTCCTTAATTTCCACTTAGTTTCATTTGTAAAACCTTGGATTCCTTAGATGAATACAGGTGCATAAAATCACAAAATGTTTAAGGTTGAAATGCTCTGAAAATATTTCTGTGTGCTTCAATAAATTAAAATATATTGACCTGAATCAAACAACACACTATATAAAAATATTTCTATGGTTTATGGAAATGCTTTTTTTTTTCTGTAGCTGAATTTGAATGCAACATTTTCTTCAATTTAGGACAGTTTTGACAAATTCTATACCTTGCAGTAGCAGAATCAACTGCTTTTGAACCAACTCCTCTGGACTGAGCATTTGGGAAAAATATCAGAAAGATCCTTCATGACAAAAACTTCATGTCTCCAGACCCACTCACCAGGTTTGAAAATTTAAGTGGCTGGAAAATATAGTGTGTCAGTATGTTGGTCTACTGCAGTCTTATTTTACCCAATCTGCTTCCTTTTTTTTTTTTTTTTTAATGCTAAAATTTACATTTTTAAACATATCTAGACTTTTAACCTCTTTTCTGTCGTATGAGGTTGCCTTTTAAGCTGAAGTAGTACAGAAACAAAACACCACCTTCAAATGAAACCAAGAAAATAATCCTTCACTCTGAAATGAGCTTAATTTTAAGAAATATAATAATTTATTGATTGTTCCATTTTTTGAGGAGATATAATCAATGGATGTCATTTTGCAGAAAGGGTACAAGACTTTTTTTGTATACAGTGTATTTAGTTGCAATCCATTGAAAACCGTCTCAGGAAGACAGTATTTCAAGTCTTGTGCAGCATATAATCATTTTTTTAAAAGAGATTCATCATACTGCTTGGATGAAAAATTCACACCAAACAGACAGCATTTAATAAGTAAATCAATAATGCTCATTTCAGGAAAAAATTAGGTATGGAGTATAGCTAGGGAAGATAATAAAGCAAGATCAAATACTAAACCTCAGAACTGATGACCCACTAGGGATAATACAATTTACTTCAGTATCAAACTGAAGTATGTTAGGAAACTTACATCATAAAATTTGCTGTGTAAATGCAAATTCAATCTAATTTCTCATATGATTAAAACTCAGAGAGCAAGGAATTTTACTATAGTGTTAAATAACAATACATCAGTGAGTTACACTAGATAAGAATAAGCATAAAAGGTTGGTGCTCATTATTAATAAATGCTATATAAATATATCCTATTGGTCCGGGAGAAATATACAGGTCTGTTCTCAAACACAGTTTTTCTGTTCAAAGATATGCTTGGTTTGATTTAGCTTAGAAATGCACTTTGTTGCAAAGGCCAGCTTTTTTGGGTGTTTATCTGTTTTTTTCCTCATCTGTGTTGCAGTAACTAACCCTTAGAGAATGTAATTTGGGAAAGTGGGAAATGGAAGTTTCATTTCACAGGGCATTCTTCCCAGACAGCCTAAACATCTAAAACCCTGCCACCTCCACGAACACAAAAAACCCCAAAAGAAGAGGAAGAGCAGTGAAACTTCCGGGGTCTTTAATTAAATCCCATTAAAATCACTGGGTAACAGGGGCAATCTGGTATGGAAAAAAAGCGGTTTTAGTCTTCCAGTCATAAAAGAAGACTTGTCCTCACAGAAAAACTATCCAACACACAGCTTGACTGTGCAGGGCATGATAGACAGGACTGGCTGCTATACTTTCATATTCACACTTCCTGTGCCTGATGTGTGATTTCTTAAATAGCTCCAAGTGAAATCTCATTTTAATTCATATGGTTGTACACATATCTGCTGCTCCTTTATGCTATCACTTGAGGGTCAGCTGACAGATACGGTAAGAAAAATATCTGTGTAGTGAAAAAAACCCAATGTGTACATGAGTAGGGAAGGGTTTGAATCTCTTCTGAATCCCTGGAGATTCAAACAGCTTGAGAAATACAAGAATATACTGATACGTCTCACAGGGAACATAATAAATGCTGCCAGCATAATTCTTAAAAAGAAAATGTTATGTAAATCACACTCTGTGTTTGGCAGCATTACCAGCTGCTGCTGAAGCACAAGGGTTCAACTGGTATATACCTGTAGCCGTGTTCCTTGAGCATGGTAAATATTTATGAGGATCCCAGTTTTAGCCCATCTGCATTTTGCCCACCACTGCATTAATATGTATATGTCCCAGCTAAACTCATTGATCCACTTCTAATTTTTCTATTTCCTTTACTATTCTTAAGATGTTGCCCACAAAGGTAACATACATGAAGGGGTGTCATCCTTCTGCGTACGTAAGTATTCAGATGTTTGATCCTTCATGCTGGGTACCCCCAAATCTTTCTGTCATCACCCTGTGGTTGGGGACAAGTCAGACCACAGCTGTTGACGACTGCCTTAGACTCTGGTTCCATTTTCAGAGGTGTAGGCTAACCCCAAAATGGCAAAGAGGAGAGGAATACTAACACACTAGGAAATTAGGTGTCAGAAAGGTGTTTTGTTTCATAAAAACTCCTTGGGTTGGAAGGAAAGCCAGTGTGGTCCTAGATTCCTAACTTATATTTGGAAATCAAATGCTGGCTCAGGTTGTAAGTTTTCAATGACTTATGTCCTTGTCAGTAGCATGACTTTCTTTTAGGGAAGGCAAAATTAAGTTACTCAGAGAATTGTGAATATCTGTAGTGAAGCTGGTACCTCAACACAAGCCACAGTCTGGGAGGCTGAAGAAAGAGTTGGTGCCTCAAATTATTAGTTCATTTTCAATTAAAACATTAGCTTTTGAATGTTAGACAAGAATAATAGTTTTGTTTTCTGTTGTCTCTCTTTCTGCCTATTATGAAATACAAAACCTGCAAGAGGATCAAGGGAAAGATTGCAAAATTCCAAGTGTAATTGAATGAGTTGGTGGGAATCAAAATATAGAGGCTAAACTCACCTACTCTTCTGTAAATATTACAGCTGTATGCAACATTTATAAACAAATGCAATAGCAAATATTTTTCTCTTGTATCTCAGATATACAATTTATTTATATTCTCCCATCATCAGTTGTTGCTCCAAGCTAATCTGGTTATTGCAGTTTTTTGTAAAGTATTGCATTTTCTATTTTGGCAAACCTCAAGTGATCTTTCTGATATCACTTACACTTAAATATTTGTTTATTTGAAGAACCTTGGAATAAATCATGCTCTTTTTTAGTGGGATATGATACTATGCAGATAATTTTGATATGGAAAAGAAGCAATACAAGTATGGGGTTTGAGTGACAATACAAAATTCACACAATAACTCGCAAGTTTTCTTTATAATTAACAGTACAGGGTTGGCCTGGTAACTTTTCTAGGTATTAATTTTTTTAATGATTGCTCACCTGCAGAAGTCATTAAGTGATGGACAACCCGTAGTTATGTTGTACAACCATGACAGGGGAGCCTGAAAGGATTAATTACAGCATGCTGTACAAGCAATGGCATCTTGAACATTGCAGAAAAATGTGATCATGTTTATAGTTGGCTCTTTTCCTTTTTGCTTGTATTTTTCTAAGGTGTAAGTTTATTCTCTGCAAAATACGAAGAAAAATCCCCTTTTTAGTAAAATAGACTTTTAAGCCTTTTAATCTGTAAGGTCCCTTTATCTAACTGGTGTTATAACCATTGTCTGTGTTTATGCATCCCCTGCTAATACTTTCAAAGCTGCATCTTGTGCCATCATTTCAGATGTCAACTGTCCTCCATGCTTGAGCTCAGCTCTGTCTTTTGTAGTAACTGCAGCAGATCCTTCCTTATGGCTCCCAGGATTGAAGAGGTCCTGGGACAGCTCTATCCGAAAGCAGCCAAGCCATGAATGTGGGTGAAAAGCAGTATAGATTATGCATGCTAGGAATATGGGGTCTGGAATATTTATGACCCTCCTACTTGGAGAATTTTACGGTGTTCAAACAGAAGAGGCCTCAGTTAGAAACAAAAAGCTTTTTTGCTCATAAATTGCATAAATCTGTTCTGAACATTTTCAGTTCACAATGTTCATGCTCTTTTTACGATATTTTAAAAGATCTGGCGGTTGGTAGCATATTGATAATGTGAAACTAAGGGCTGGACTCTCCAATTTAATTTCTTATAGCTCCTGTAAGTATCAGCGACACTCTTTGTGACACAGAAAAATGAAGGACAGGAGGTTTTCACCACTGTTTAGTGAATGATTTGGGGAAGTCTGGAAGTACTTTTCTCAAAGCCAGAGTCAGGACCAGATGTCTCTAAGACCCTCTACTAATGAAAGTGAGTCCTTGCTCATCATACGTGCTAAGAGGAGTCTCATTCTTTACACATGGTAAGGGGTAGAAGGTCAAACTGCTCAAGAACATTTTCACTTTCATCTTTGTTCTTCTGGTGTCACTTTTCTTCACTGATTAAAAATAGTATCAGTCCAATGAGAGGTGTGTTTGGGGTTTTTATGTCTAAATTGATTTTCAGTTTTAACATCCTTTTTTTTAAGACTGATATTTCCTTGAAAAAAAGTGGAACATGAGAATTGTACCAGTCATTCATGGCTGTCAACGATTTACATGTCTGCATGTGGATAAATACGAATGCGTACTTAAAATTTAGCTTTTCTTTCGTTCATAACAAAGCAAAAGACTTGAAAATTCAATTCAAATAAAGAACTTACTAAGTGCTTTAGAATATTATTTTTACTTTCCTAAGAGTGTTCATCACATCTTCTCTTTTGTTTTTAAATGAACATCTTTCAGAGGCCTACTATGCTTAACTCAGAATTTATGGAAGTTCTCATTAAAGGGCAAGACACTGCATAGTCATTTCAGACTAGCAAGTCATCATTTGAAATAAAGATCACTTATAATTTGGCACAAAAATATGGTTACCATTTAGTTATTTAAAAGCTGTTAAAATTGATCTGCTCATGAGAAAGGTTGTCATCTCTCTCAACTAATATTTTAGTCAAAACAATTCCATCATTAAAAATTTCTGGAAGTTTCTATTTTCACCACAAAATGCAAACTTTTTATTCATAATGATGAAAGAAAAGGCAAAATGACCATTCTGAAATATCTTTGCATTCCCCTTATGCTGTCCTTAACCTGGAAACTGGAATATTAGTTTAGGAACATTTTTATTAGTTTTCTGCCTTGCATTTAGCTCAATACTAGGCATAAAGTGATGCACAATTTTAGCCTTGCAGTGTTAGGAAAATATGCTAAGGCTCATAATCTGTATTTTTATTCACACAGATAAAATCTTAATGACATAATCAGCATTCAGCTGTCTGTTAGGAGCAGGAGATTTCATACACCTCTTCCTATCCTTTAAGTGAGACCTCAACCAATGAACTAGTGAGATCACTAATAAGAGGGAGTCAGGAATGTTAGCTGAACATTTCTCAAAGTCACATACACACAGAGACCACAGTCTTTAATAAATAAAATTCTTAATGAGGGTTTAGGAAGTACATGCAAAGCCTTCTGCTTTTTATGTCTTCACTTGGCTTGATAAGTTGTTGCTACATCATGGCAGCTCAATGCTTCAAATAAAGTATTGACATTTTGTACTGCAAGTATGGCAAAATAATAAAATAAAGCCGCCATACTAATTATTACTTAAACTGATGCACCCAGCTGATAAAGCATAAACTGCATCATAGTCCACCACATTTCCACAGCATGATTTCTCCAAATCAGGAAAGAAAGAAACAGTTGGAATGGAACAATGTGGTGTTTCTTTCATCCTTTGTCTGTTCTGGATAAAGTGATCCTTTAATTTTCTACTGTTCGTAAACCAGAATTTCTAATAAATATGAAGAGAATTTCCCTCTTTCTGTTCCACTCAGATTTTTAAGCTTCAATCACATAGGTAGAGTCACACAAATATTGAATAAAGATTAATTTTCTGATAAAACCATATATTTTTACCAACATTCTGAAACAATTTGTTATTCTTTGTGTAAAAACTTTGAGAACTAATGAGCTCATTTACTATTGTTCATATTCTATCAGAGTCCTATTGTAATCGGGCATTAAATAATATGCTATTAAAATAATATTTTTTACAGATTCTTATGCCCACTATAGAAAAGTTCTTTTAACGGATAATGTCTTCCTATCAATGCTAAATGAAGTAAAATAATCTGATTTTCCTATTTTCTGATTGTTTCCCGAAATTAATTTTAACATGTGTCATAAGTAAATGGAATATTTATAGCTTCTTGCTGGGACTATGTCTCCCCAGGATGAATATGTGTGAGAACATGGGAGGAGAAGATGAAAAGATTAATATAAAGACTTTCTAATAATCTAAAAATGAATGAGTTCAGGCACTCTTCATTTACTTCCATTCTGTACCTGTGGAAAGATGATTCAAAGCTACAAATGTGGGCATGTGGTTCAAAACACATTGAGTAATGTGAAATGGCAGGTGGGGAAGCTGTGTAACAGAGCAAGGTCAGGGCCTTGGGATGGTGTGAAAAGGAGCTGTGGATGATGGTGAAGCAGAGGCTTACGTCAGTGCTCGGGTTCTTTTTCAAGTAGGGGAAGATCTGAAATAAAAGTAGGGATAAAAAACATACTGATAAAATCAACTCTCATTTCTAAGTTCTGTCACTTCCCTTGTTATTATTTCAGGTAATTATTAAAAAAAACCAAACCCTGGCAATTATCTGTCCTTCGGTTTCTCCAACTGTAACATGGGGCAAATATCTGCTTCCATTCTTACTTCACCTGTGTTGGCAGAGGAAGTTGCTGCCAACAGTCCATTGTGATGATCTCAAACACAAGGTGACACGAGATCTAATTCTATATGTCATTTTTTATCAACAATGCAATGCACTTTTAAGAACGGCCCTTTATTCTTTGTCTCCTGCACACTGTAAATTCAATGTCTCACAGCTTGTTTGGCCGTATAGAAGTGAGAGACCCTTAAGAAATCTAAATTTCTGAGTAACATTGACAGTCTTTATCCTGATCCTTGATGAGAACAAATTAATTTTGTACTCATTTTCTCTTCCCACAAATCCACACAGTCTAGCTTGGTTATTAGATCAGATACAGAAGTATACCTAATTATTGTATCATAGCTTGGGGGGGAGGGTATACTGTGTAGTATCATGTACTTCAAAGTACAGTTAGAATAGAAGGAGAAATTATTGATCAGTGTATGAACTATTGTAAAGAACAATTATTGGGAAGGAAAAGGTTACCACATGGTACCATTGTTGTGAGGCAAACATAGTTTATTCTTTATTTGTTTATTTATTTAAATCTCACAGGGATTTTTGCTTTAATGAAAAACAGGATTCTTCAATAAATTAGGACTGGATCTCACAGACGGAACTGTCTGACTCCCACTTCTGATTATCTGCATGCCAGTACTTGTACCAGTACACAATTACCAATTTCGAATTTAACCACATACTGATTTCTCTTCTCTTTAGGGACTCCTTGGTAACGTGATAATGTTACTGTTGTAAAAGGAAAACACTATTAATAAGTTTATAAGGCACCAGAACCCATTTTTTTCTGGACATACTGAAGACAGTCTAGTAAGTATGGATACTGAAAAAGCTTCAGCAGAGAATTTCTTCAGCTCTCTTTAGCCTTTTGTGAGAGTTCTGTTTTTCTCATGCAAACTATTTTAAACTATGTTATGGTTTTGTAAACTTCTTGCACCTGCAGGTTGTTTTGAAAATATTGTTATGGTTCTAACTAGAAAATATTTAGAAATGGATGTCTTAGAATTTGACCAATCCCCTCAAAGGGTAGATGGCCAAGGGACCAATTACCTTATACCATTTAACACACTTTTGTGAACTAACATATAAAAGCCTTTGGAAAGTTATTAAAGTTCCTTCCTTTTATCCTGAGCCTTAGATTTCGCGTGGTTCTTCTCTCGCCATTCCTGGCACGACAGCGAAAAGTAAGACCTTAAGAAACTTCAGCTTAGAGGAACATTCAGCCACGGCTTATGGGTGCACAGGGCTCTGGCAGGTGCAAATGTTGGGGACACAGGAAGAAGAAGATGAAAAAGGATGGTGCCAGAACTGGACAAAACTGTAAAGCAGTAAAAGCCCCAATCCTGACCATTACACTGAAAGTACACACACATACATAAGGGGACCTAATTTCAAAACTGTCACGTTGCCTTTTTCACAGCCTCACACAAGGATGACCGACCCGGTTGCATCTCCAAGAAATGCTCTGAGCCATATTTTTACCCCTTCAGGGTACCAGAATTGGAGGAAGTTATTTCCTAGGGCTAGGTTTCCTAGTAGGACATGTCTGTCCATGCTTGGAATGTCACAGTTCATGTGTCCCCCAAGTCTCCTCTGCACTGCTCACCATGTCTATGGGGGCTTGTCAAGCACTGAGTCCCTCCAGGTGCCCCACAGTAAGGCAGGTCAGGGGGAGCCCACTCACTTTTTTCCTTGGATTTTCTATATATGTAAAAGCAGAACATCTTTAACTTCTCAATTTAACCCTGATTAAAACTTAATGATTAAAATATTTTATTAAGTGAGGCTTAAGGCCAGGCTTTGAACTGAAACAGGAGAAATGAAGAGTTTCAAGCACGCAAGGTTTGTGATTTGAATGTACACCTGACAGCTTCTCTGTAGCTTCCCTCACAGACTAGTTCCCCAAATTCCTGGGTGTTGTAACTAAGGATGTGAGTTTGCAACAGCTCTTCTCTGTCTGAGAGATGTACTCCACTCTTGACTGCCTCTCCATAATGTGGCAATTTACAGGTGGGAAGATTTAAATGTGTCTGTCATGGCTCCCACGTCCACTTCCTGGGAGAGGATTAGGGAAGTTAAACTGCAGGTGTATCCAGGCATCACAGCTGATTTTAAACCTTTTCCTAACCTAAACTTCTCCCATAAACCAGTTTCTACAGGGAGAGGCCTCCTTCATCTCCATGGCACTGTCTGCCTGTCGCACTGCAGTGGGTGATTGTCTCCCAGCGGCTTTGAGACGAAGAACAGGGGTGCCTAAAAGGTGTTTCAATTATGTACGTAAGCCTAATTGAACAGAAAATATTTTTTACTTTCCTGTTAAAGCTGATGTAATAGTTTTATTTATTTAGCAGAGAGACTTTTCATTCAAAAGTCAGTTCAACATTTGACTGTAATATATTTGTTTTAGCAGCTAAATAACTGCATTTGCTTTAGCCCAAATAGCTGACCCTGTACTTTTCAGAGATGAGCTAAGATTGTTGGAGCTCTGAGGCTTTCAAGGTTCACTAGGATAACAACATCCATAAAATGACATTTACAGACTAGACAAGCATAATTCTTTCATAAGCAGTCCCTAAGAAAGCAATGTTTAAACACCAGTTTGTTAGAGGCGGCAACAAAAATTCTAAAATTCAGGGAATTAAAAAAAAATACAAAATTAATTTATAATCCAATTCAATTAGCAAATAAAATTTGATTTTTCAAATTTCTGTAAAAAAACAACTTGCACTTTGATTGCCAGGGACATCGACTTCTAAAAATCAACACAGGCCATAAGCATCTCAGTGAATTCACAATCACAGATCTCTGTGTATCACAGATCAATAACAGGTTTGTATTTTTTTTTCTTAACAGTGATGTGAAGTTTAAAATTCACAGTTCATCTTAGAATCTGCATCAGTGTTGGTCTTCTATAGTGAATTAATGATGGAAAAAACGTTGTCTACCTGTCAGTGATACAGATGCAGTATATTTGGTGCAATTTGCCTGTAACAAACATCATAAGGAACTATGATGAGCCCTTATGGTTGATCAGGGGTGTTATCACTGGTGTTCCATACTCTACTACAATGGTGTATAAATATCACACAAAAATTTGCAAGCAAACGGCCTTTATCTAGTGAACTTTCCTTTTTTATCCTTGTTTCCTTTGCTTTCTCCTTCTATTCACACATTACTCTGTGCCCTCACTTCTTGTCCATTCTACCCAAGTGTTTCCTTGTACAGGTCATTCTGCCCGGTGTAGTCCTTTCCTGATTCTTCCTCTCCCTCACACGTATTTCCTGCGTTCCTTAATCTCCATTGTTCCTTCTCTTCAGTCCTAGCCCTCAAACTTTCTAGCTTTTTAGCTTGTCTTTTTAACGTAGGACACAAATGAGGAAAAGTCAAGTGAGGACAATTATCTCAATTGTCTGTATATTACTGAGCTGATTATCAGAAGTCTGTATCTAGTCCTTATATACACATGGAAAAGATAGGAATGAGAAGAGGGAAAACCAAACCATTAGAAGGTTCCCTATCCCTACCCTATCATAGAGAGAATTTATCTTCAGGCGTAAACTGTTCTTTATTATAGCAGAGGTTCAACAGATGGAAATAGAAATCTGGAGCCAGAGCATCCATTTCAGAGGTGAGGGTAGTTACTGCTCAGGAAACTCGCTTTTTGTAATCTCTCGCTAATACATCAAGTTGATATAAATTAGATCTCTCTTACACTGGTGATCACTCAAAGATGAAATAGTGAGAGGCAAACTCTGTCAGAGGGATTTTGTATGGAGACTTTATAATATGATGGAGTGTCCTTTAATAACCGAGTCACTATACTTGAATTCCCTTTTCATGTCATGTTCAGTGACTTGCAACAGAAATAACAAAGCCCTCTGTTATTGTTATTAAAACATTAAATATTTAGTTTAAAAAAATATTCATTTACAATCAAAGCAACAGAGGCCAAATTTTTCCACCAGTTACAAAATAATTTTGCAATGCTGCAATGGGGAAAAGGACTTTACCTTTGAGTAACTGACAGTGAGATCTGCGCTGACTGATCCAATTTTTCTTGACCTTAAAATAAGGCAAATAAGTCACCTTTTTTCTTAGCCCTTTTTGAGGCAATTTTTTAAAAAATATAATTTGAGAAAAAACCTCAAATATATAAAACTAGAATTAAGATATTTACATCTTAAAAGTTAAGTCTTCACATAGTGTAAGTAAAAAACAATGGAGCAAGCCTGCCAGACCCCCATCAAAAGTCAGTTTTCTTTGACTGATGGGTCACTGAGAAAGTAGCCTCTAGATTACTGAGTTTGAGTACATCTGTGTTAATCCACAGTGACAGAAAATGTGCTTGAGTACCTTCTGATAGTCCAATCAACAAATTCCTTAAGCAAACACTTCATTTTGAGCATGGCTATAGGTCTTATTGATTTTTTTGGGACTTAGGCATATAATAGATATTTAGAATGTGTTTAATTAACTTTTGAATGTTCGTATCTTTTTATCCTTTTCTTCGCTAAAGTCAACAAGTGTTGTCTCTAATTTTGTCTGCTTGTTTTAATTTTAAATATTGATAAATGTTTCTAGTCTAGCAAAACATCATGATACATGAAAATCGTAAAGACTTAGGATCCTTATTTTATTTTACATTATTTGAAAATACAAAATTTCTAGAAAGTTTCTTGCTTTTTTTATTTAAAAGAGATTATAGAAATAAAAAAATAACAGTTTTACTCAAAAGTGATTTGTTTTGCCAGAGATTTTGCTAGAGATATTCACAAGATTAATTTACTTTTCAAAACAGACAAATACAAATCTAAATATTACAAAAAAAATGGAAAGTTTGTTGTCATCATTAAAAGTTAGAAATCAGATAATAATTTTCTCACACAAGCTTTTTGTGGCAAAGAATTCCATCAACTTGATGATGATCACAGGGCTGGAGCACCTCTCTTGTGAAGATAGACTCAGAAAATTGGGGTGTTTCAACCTGGAGGAAGGAAGACTCCAGAGTGGCTTTCCAGTACGCAAAGGGGAGTACAGGAAAGATGGAGAGGGACTTTTTAAAGGGACATGTAGTGATAGGACAAGGAGTAATGGCCTTAAATTGAAAGCAGGTAGGTTTAGAATAGATCTTAGAAAGAAATTCTTTACTGAGAGGGTGGTGGGACACTGGCACAGGTTTCCCAGAGAAGCTGTGGCTGCCCCATCCCTGGAAGTGTTCCAGGCCAGGTTGGGTGGGGCTCTGAACAACCTAGTCTAGTGAAAGGTATCCCTGGCTATGGCAGGAGGGCTGGAACTAGTGATGTTTAAGGTCTCTCCTAACCCAAACCATTCCATGGTTTAATGATGCATCAATAATTTATCCTCTTCTTATAATTGGCTCTCGAGAACATTCCAGTCTGGGTGACACAGCAACAGTGTCACCTCCCCGTGCTATGGAGGGCACCATCTACTCTTTGGTGACAAAGACAACCTGCATGACCTGCCCCTGTGAGTTGATTGCTAATCAGTTTAGCTGTTTAACACTACAGTTTAATCAATACCTTTCAGCCACAGTCAGAATCTAAAGTCATCTATTTAATAAAAAATAGTTATTCACTACTAATTTGCTTCACTTTTTTTAGTCTTTTGTTAAAAATATTAACCTTTTGCTGCTTTTATTCTTGCTGAGCAAGATCTTAACCCCAGTTTACTCCTCAAGTCTCCAGATTTACATACACAAGTTAAAATGTTAGTTAAATGTGTTCTTTAGGTCCATTGAAGACAGAAGGGTTATTTCAAAGGACATATGCTCCAACTCCTATAGTATGGCAGATATTGTCCTTCAAGCAGTTCTTCTGCAAAGAGGTCAGATGAATTCCTAGAGTCTGGTGAAAACATTTATGAAACAAATTTTAAAAACTCACTAAGAGGTTGAGAAATCTTGTACTAATGTATCCTGCCTGCTGGGAAGGGGATAAAAGTTATGCAGTGTGTTAATTTGTTATCGAGAAGAGAAATGACACAGTGAAAATTGGAAGTCTTTTTACATCAAGTGAAGTGTGGGTTTTGTTCAAAGATACATTACAGCTACCCGCTGAGTACAGGGAGATATCTTACTGCATGAAATTTTGGTGCAATATGTTGATTTCTGAGTATCTTGCCACAAACTACTAATTAATATAAAATGAAAGACTCTCTCAATCTGTAATAGACTAAAAAAAGCCCACTAAAATTACTGCTGAATGGCATTTCAAAGATGATAATTTATTTTTGCCCTGAACAAGACACTTAAAACATTTTCAAGGACATCACGTCTTTAGCCTTTAAAATATCAACTAATTATCAAATCAATGATCATTTGGGGGAAAGTAATGAAGTATGGAAAATAACCACTTGAAATTATATAAGTCATTACTGCAAAGTATTTAAAACTGATAAGTCATTAGCAAAGAGATTTAATATGTAGGTATTAAATGCATTAAAATTTGATAAAAAAGGCAAATTGCATTTTAATTGTCATAATTTCCTATAAAATAAGCAACTTGCCCTTTAAGCTCTTTATACTTATCAAATGCTTATTTATTTTTCTAAGGAAATATTAATTCATTTATTCAAATTATTTTCAGCGTTTTAAAAAGGTTCACACCACTTCATGTTGACGTCAAATATAGGGAGGTATTTGAAATAGCAGTGAGCAGAATGACTCAAAGTTCAAGGGTGGAAATACTTAATTATATGCTTAACTTTAAACTCATGACTAATCAGTCTTTTGGAGTTCAATGACTGCACAAACATTTCCAGGTTTGGGAACTTGTTTATTGTATTTTAATACTTTTATTTGTTTAATAAACAATGGATTTACTGTATCGATGGCTTCAAACCTCGCTACACATTTCAAAACAACTTTCCTCTCGTTTCTTCTTGCAAATAATTTATCCATGTTTTCTCACAAATGCACAGATGTGGAGATAGGGAATGAGGGGGAGAAGGCAGAGGCAAAACAATTTCTAGGGTTTTAGTTTGTTGTGGCCTTTCTTCTTTTCTTTAATCTCCAAGGAATTTGTTACTGATATAGTCTCTAGGTAATGTGATCAGTGCTAACACCTCAGGGATTTTCCTGAAGTCCAGTTTATTTGCTGTGCTTCCAGAAGTGTAAAAACTGAGCTAAGCACTTGCCAAAGACAAGTAGAGACTCCTTTGTGCTCTGTGTCATTTTATCAGCAGAAAAAAACCAAAAATTATGTATGTTCTACAATTTCCCAATTTATCTACTTCCTATGCTGCGGAGAAACCCTTCCCCGTTTTTTTTTTGTCAATTACAGGAAGTTAAAATTCTTCTCACGGGACATGACACTAGCTGACTCAGGCAACTTTCAGGGCCTCATGAAAGAGCTACTTCACCCAAGATCTCATCATGATTTGGGCAGAAAAGTGTTTCTCAAACCCCAACTGAGTTCTGTATACCAGCTGTACACCACTGAGTATATTCTCCGTATTCTGTATGTAATAGGTATATGACAGATAAATTATACACCCTGTTATAAGAGAGTTTTAATTGCATACTATGCATAATCCAAAATTTCACCACCTTTGATAGAAATTTTGAGAGTGCAGGTGATAAAGAAAAATTTGAGTTAACTTTTTATACAAGAGAAGCAAGTAGGGTACTGGTAAAATTTGCTGTCATATCACAACAAAATGTCTTCTCTGTCTCCGAATGAAATGGGGAAACAAAGTTTTTCTCTAAACCTCCCTGCTTCTTGGTCCAACACTGCTAGTTTTCTGCTTCTCATGTTGGTGTTGTAGCCCTGACTTGACTCAGACATTCTATTTTCTTCACTTATCCACTAAACTATGAAGATCTCTTGCAATCTCACTTCATATCTTGACCTCTGGTTAAGACCCATGGGAAAGATAGATGCTTAAAATATCTAAATTAAAATATATATTCTGCATATCTTGCATGGGGAGAAGACTGTGTGATCTGTCCAGACATCCTGATCATAACACCATATTTGAAGCTTCCAAAAGTATCAGTAATAAATTTCTCCATGCATGGGTGAAGACCCAGTGACAGAAAGCAGAGATGCAGAAAACCCAAAAAGCTGGATTGTGCCAAGATGACACAGCCATTTGTAAAGCTTGCACATTGACCTGTCGCCCCAGCAGGAAATGATTGTGTCTCCTACCCAGCAGCACTGCACTCACAGGTACTCCTGCAGTGCATGCTGTCTATTCCCTCTCACCTCCTGCTGTCTTACTCCTCCTACCCAATACCTCCTTTTCCCCTGCTGCTCTGATGAGATAACAGGCAAATAACCCCCTTTATTCCATCTGACACTGGCTAAGGTGGGCAATGAACGGGGTTATAATCACCCGTCGAGAATTAAAGGGCTTGCTCCAGAAATGTGCGTCACAAACACAATGTGAATCCAAATCTCTTACTGCCATCCCTGTGCTTTAGAGTTCCTAATAAAAACTGTAAGGAAAATTTCACGGTAGTGTGCTGGTCACATTTACAACATCCTTAGTAACAGTTCTAGGACTTCCTGATAGCTATCCTGAAAGGACAATACACCATGATTTCCCTGACAGATTGAAAACAAATCAAGCAGCATAAAATTTTCCCTCCCACAGTGTCAAAAGGTGTAATTATAAGAGGAAATGTCTAGCTTCATTCAGTGAATTGCTTGTTGCATGTTCACTGATTTTGTAATTAAGAGAAAAAAATCACTTTACATTGTATTTTATTCTATTATGTAGTAAGGAATGCATTAAAACTGTAGCTCCAAACTCAAATATCACAATGAAAACACCTACCATAAAAAAACAGTTCCTGGCTTTGCCTTGTCTGAAGTTTGCTATTTATATTTTAGTTATGTTGAGTACTTTTACCATTGGTAAGAAAAAATGTTGGATAAACTGCTCATCCAAACCTACTGGCGCTCCTTTAATCTGACCTTTATATAATAATGTTCCCAAACATAATAATACTTCCCTAGTCAACCTCAAATTACTTCCAACTTTAATTTCCTTGAGTAATGTCCTTCAGTAGTGGCCAAGTAGATGCATTGTGAGTGGATGGAAAACTTCTATCAAAGTTATTTTAGTTTGGTCTAATCTAGTCTATTCTAGTGAGTGAAATACAGCAGCTGGTGATTTCATCCAGTGTGCTCTCTGGTTTTGTGGCTGGACAATTTCTTGAAAAGTAAATTTTTAGGCACCATGAAGATCATCTTGCCTGATCAACTTTCTAGCTCTACTACTAAAACCTGTAGGATTGTAAAATAGCTTAACAGATCTTTATCCCTCTTAGCCACTTCTGTAAGAGTCCTCATTTTGTCAAAACTCTCAGGTCCAGATTTTTTTTTCCTGATAAAAGAAATTTTTGCCTCTTGTGATGGGGCTTATAAACAAGATGTAGGCAAATATTCATTTGGTTTCATTGCCAAACCTTGAGGAGAGATTTGTGACCCTCCCACCGTGATGTTGAATGTCTTCAACAGTTCTCATGATACCACTGCAGAACCAGTTGCATGATAATCCTTCACATCCAGCCTGGTCTTTTGAAAAACACTTGCTGATGAGATACCTTGTAGACAACCCCTACAGAGCAGTGTTTTCCTCACACAATTTTTCTCACACCCTGGTATGAACTATTGATATGTCTCTAAGTTTCTTGCATACTGCTCCAAAGATGATGACAGTGCCAACTGTCCTCTTGGACACCAGAAGCAGATCAGTTATGTCACATGTAAATGAAAGTGTATTTGAAAAGCAAAACTGAGCTATGGTACAAGCTGCTGCAGCTACAATTACCTCTGCTTGCTTCTATCACACTAGAACTAGATCCTAAATTGTGTGTTAGACTTGGGAAAAAAAAGTCCATTTCACGCTTTGCCTTAAAAGCCAGCTCTTAAGTGGTGATTGAGCAGTTGGTTTAAAGATGATCCTCTGAGTGGGAAAACAAGTAGTGGTCCTCTGGAGATCCCAAGGGATTTTAGAGTAGGTGCTGCAGGGATCAATGCACTTCCATTCCTCTCTTCTTCTGCTCTCCTACCTGTAGTTCTGAACATGCACAGCACAACCCCTGAGGAAACAGGACTATAATGCTCTAGGCTGTTCCTGTTCCTCTTCCCTGCACCCAAAGACTGATCTACTGAGTCAGAGAAAACCATCTGGTATTATTTAGCAAATTTCCTCCTAAAGAAACATGTGCTTCAGCAGATTTCTTTACTTCACTACTCTGGGAAGATTAGAGCAAGCACAACTGTTTAGAGGACAAACACTCCGATATTCTCACTGAGTGTTTTTGAGTTATGAAAATTATGTTTCTAATAAAAGGTTTTGGGAGATAGTTTCTCATCTCTGTGGGGATGGGTTTTGGTTGGATATTTTGCTGTGGTTTTTTTCCCCTGCATTTTAAGATTAATAAAGAACCGACTCTGAAAAAAAAAAAAATAGTAGAACAATTATGTTAGGGAAAAGAGCCTCATTTAGATTTCAGTAATTCAGAAACAAGTCTCTAAAAGTCACTCCTGTTGCATGGATTTAATACAAGTCAAGGATGATTGTAATACAGTGTTATTACTATTGTTTTGCCAATTAGGAAAAAAGTCATGAAGAATAGGAAAAATGTGGTGAATAAATAGCTTTTCAAAATGGCTATACCTGGAGCTGTAGATGCTTGAATGGCTACATGGTGCTGATGTCTTTCATTATTTAGCAAAATGACAACTGATTAGAAAATCAGGAACTAGACTTTATCAGCTTTCTAATTTGTAGCTGTATTTTGTACCTTGTTATATCATTCTATAAAATGGATCACTGACACTAAATTTAAGTCATATTTTTGGGGGTTTTTAGGAGTTCTCCTTTTGTTTTTCTTTTTCTCTTAAAGAATTTTCCCCATACATGCTACTAGGAGACAAATTACCCAGCACTTAAGAGAGACGAGAGACCTGGCCACAAGGGTAGAAGGTCCAATGGCCTGCCCTCTTTTTATCTGGGATTTTCTCGTGGGTGGGGCGGCAGGGATGCCAGGAATTTTGAACTGAAAGAAAAAGGGCCTGGGTGCGGCTCCTGCTTCTCTTGTTACCTCGGCGCTCGGAGGGGAGAGAGGCGGCGTTCGCTTTGGGAATAACTCCTCACTGTGGAGTCCGGCTTTCTCCGGCTTTCCTCCCCCCGTGCCTCAGAGAAAACCTCCGGGACCCACCCCAAGCCTGCCTTGCCCTGGAAGCTGGAAGCTGGGCTGCGGCTGCCCAGCCCGGCCGTTCCTTGGCCCCTGCTGTGAGCCTTCTCTACGCAGAAGCTCTGCAGTGCACTGCCTGCCTGCCTAGATCTCCCGAGGTTCCTGCTGCAGCTCCGATTTTGATACATCTCGTCTTCTACCCGGGATTTTGTGCTCGTCCCTGCTTTTTTCCAGCCTGCTGTTCCCGAGGGTCCGGCTGGGCACCGGGATCGGCTGCCCAGGGGGTTTGTGAAGCCTTCCTTCTGTCCCTCCCCGGCTCGGCCAAGCCGCCATCACTGCGTGCTCCCAAGCTCACAGCACAGCGGCCCCTGCAGGCG
>VWZW01003558.1:3699579-3711505 GCA_013397115.1 Edolisoma coerulescens | reverse complement strand
GGAGCCCCCCTGCAGCCACGGGGGAACCATCGCACCCACCCTGCGCACCGGGAGCCACCAGCGCCCCTGCTGGCTGTGACCGTCACTGCACCGAAGGGGAAGGTGCCTGTGGCCGAGAGAGGCTGCCACTGGGTTATTGGTTCTGTTTTGTTGTTACTGCCACAGTTATTGTTGTTGGTTGCCTTGTTGTTATATATATATATAAAAATAAAGAAATGTTATTTCTATTTTCTCATATCTTTGCCTGAAAGCCCCTTAATTCCGAAATTACATTAATTCGGAGGGATGAGGGTTTCATTTTCCATTCCAAAGGAGGCTCCTGCCTTCCTTAGCAGACACCTGTCTTTCAAACCAGGACAATGTTGTAAATATAATTGAACAACTGTAAATTAAATGCACTACTAATGCTGCAAAATATATTTGATTCACTTTGTATTTAAGGCTGAACTTCTCTTATGGCAGCACCTTTTGACATCAGATCCCTGGTAAAATGTTCTGACTTCTTCAAGATGTCTTCCTGACAAAATTGCATTCTGCTTTCTGCTCTCAGATTCATTATTCCTGGTGGTGGTTTGTGAGGATGTGACAAGGACCAAAGAGCACTTGCTGACTTCTATATTCTAGATTCTGGCCCAGAGGAAATTTCGTTTTGATTCATTAAATAAATGAATCTGATATGAAAGTTACTACTGGAGAATTATTATGTATCTCCACCATGTCTAATTTACCTTATTCCTTTTGTGTTGTAGTAGAACTCTCTAGTATAAATTTAAGTCAAAACCATCTCCCATATCTTGAACTGACCTACTGTGTACCTCTAGGAACAGATACCTCTGAGCTGGAAAATTGTGACAGACAATAAAATTTGGATTTTATCTAAAGGTATGGTAGCCTTACCAGCCTTAACTAAGTGGTCAAATAACCTCATAAACTTACACATGCTCAGTATCCAATGTCTTCCTTTCTTTTTGCCCTTTACAGATAATTGATTCTGCATGAACAAATCAGTGTAACAAGATGAGCTCTACTTTCTATGGACACAAAACTCTGAGGCTATATATGGCTAGCCATAGGTTGCATATCAAAATGGTAATTCCCTCAAAAAGGGGATATGGTCTTTTAAAATACACCGATTCTACTCATGGGCACTGGAGAACAGCTAATTAATAAGTTTTCATGGTGACAATGCAAAGCTTCCGTTGGTACTCTGCTGTGAATTGTACATAAAAGAAAGATCCCTTCATCAACAAGGTTCATTCCTGTTTTTATTGAAAATGTATAACTAAAAGAAAAATTGAACCATTTCTAAGAATCAAATCCCACATGCTTTACATACTCACTAGAGAAACGAACATGACTGATATAAACTGCAGAATACATAGAAAATTTCATCCATAGAAAACCAATAATACAAACATAAGTTTTATTTCCTCTGTCTTGCAATGAAGAAGACTATGGATCTGTTATGTGAGACTGAGAAAAAAATGAAAACAGCCTGGGGAAATTTTTCTCTTAACTGAGAATTTGTATACCCTTCCTGAATGTTCCCTGTATTTTTTAACAAGCTGAATAAGAAATAATCCCTACTGAGCACCACTTTTAGCTGCAAGCAAAGCAAAACCAAACAAGCCTGTATAAAAAGTGTAAATGCTAAGAGCTTCCTACAAAGAACCATGTTCAAGCAGCAAAAGATTTTTCTCTGCAGACTCATATCTGAGCTTCTCCCTTCAAGCTGGGCACATTGACAGGCAACTAAAGGAATTTCAGTTACCAATAGCCTGTTGCAATTGCAACACATTAATGAGGATGTGGTGTCATTCCCCTAGTCCTGCTGTGAGTTCAATGTCTCAAACACAGTGCATGATGGTATTTCTTTTCCATTTGGCATCTTAGTATCCAGGGGAATATCAGCATCAGTGGATTTTCTGATTTGGTCTCCAAGTGTTATTAATGAACAAATGATAACTATTTTGCCTTTGTCTTATTAAGTATGTTAAAGGGTAGAAATATGAATTCTGATAAAACTAATCAACATTTAGTGCACCAGCTTAAAGTGGAATAGCATACTTACAGTTATTTTTGTGTATTTATATCATATATTTCTTTAAATGACCATCAGCATTCCTGCAGCAATGTTACCTCTGAAAATGTTTCCATGGTGAATGCAGGGAAAGCATCCTATGAGAAATACTTACTTTTATGATATGATATAGAAACCAAGATAAGTGGTGAAAAAATAGTCGAAGGGTATCGCATTCTGGGGATTATAGTAATGACTTAGAAGTTTTCAATGTGCAGTTAAATTAAAGAAGGATATTACATGTGAAAATTGTTAGTCTTAAAATTTTGTTTATGGTCAAAGTGGAAGCACACCTTTATCTAAATTACAGAACTTATTTACTATAACTTATATCTGAAGAGTAAGTAATATTTTTATTATAACTCATATCTTAAGAGTATCTCAATCTAATTGTAACAGAAAAAGAAAGAATAACAATGTAGTTAACATTGTAAAACATACACTTTTTATATTCTATCCTTTTCCTGGTCGTTATGGTCATCCTTCCTTTGCTTTTTTGGCCCCCAAGGCCAGTGCACTCATTATCAGTGGAGGTTTTCACATCAGCAGCAACTGCTAGGATGAGGCTCTTGAGCCCTGTCAGGTTCCCTGAGGGTCTCTATCACAGAAGGGCAGCCAGTTCCCTTCCAAATGCATTCTCAGGGAGATCTCCAGTCAACCCCTGGGTCTTCCTGTCCACACAAATGCAGAAAGATCAGCGTTACTGGCCCCCACATGTTGCAGGGATTAAAGCAACTTCTGTGTCTCAGCCCTGATCCCTCACCATATTCATACTGAGAAGAATGCAGGCAGCTTGGGATTTTTAGTTTTAGAGTTTCTTTTTATTTTTTTCCCCACAAACCACAGTATCATACTTGAAAACACATCAAATCAGGAGTATGTGCGAGGCTCTCCAAGCTCATTAGAGCAGTTATAGAAGTGGTAGATGTGTTTAAAAGATTGTGATAGAATGGCTAAGTTAATCAAGGTACTTTGAGCTCATAAGTATTTTATCTTTACCTGTGAACAAGTAACTTTAGTGTTCTGTGCATTAATAGCTTTGTATTTAAATCTGTGAAATTCCTTAGAATGGTCCCGTGTCACAAATATATTGTTGACTCTGTCTTTATGTTAAGGCTACAAGACAAAAAATATGTTACCATTAATCATTTGAGCTCCAGCTACAGATACAGAAAGTTCATAGTTGGAAAAAAAAATAATTATTTGTCCTTTTTCTGCTAGATCGTTCATATTTTGCTTAGGGCTGTGTTGTGTGGTTTTAAGCATGCTGAAATCAGCAAAAGCAAAAAATTCTAATAATGTTACATTCATGATTATAGAAATTTGCTCCCTCTAACCTGCAGACTTTGAAAATTAATGATCTGTATTAAAAATATGTGGCAGCATTTCAATAACTTAAAATAACATGATACTACAATAAGAATTGACTTTCTCAAGCAAACTTTTTCTTTCTCAGAGTCAGAGATTAAATAAACATGATGAATTCCCTATATATAAAGGAGCATTAAAGTAATTTTGTAAATTATTTAAATTCTATAATTTATTGCAGCATATCTTAGTAAAAATTGTAGTTTTCTCTTTAGGTTATATTAATGTAAAGAGTTAAAAGTAGCATAACTCCACTGCTGTCATCAGATTTGAACCTGGGAAGAATGGAATGCAGGAATTTTAACTACCTTTTTTTCTGCAAAAAGTTGTTTTGGGAAAACATGTAAATTTTTTTTCTCAATAAATAGGTCAGTTGGCTTAAACTCTTTAAACAGTTTTGTTAAACTATCAGAATATCCTTTCCTGTGTCTTGCTTGTTGAGCTTGCATGACTACAAATGTGATACCAAACCTATCCTCTATTTGTAAGTCTTATTTCCATTCTTATCCATACATCATGACAATGGGCCATCCACAAGTTGAGACAACGGAACATCCATCTGATGCAAGTCCTAATCCTCAGTAATGATCTATTACCTGTCCTTCTGTAAGCAGTGAATTTGACATCCCAGTCTGGAAAGGGTTTTTTTCCTGTATAACCTCAGGTATAGAAGTGCAACTACCATAACCAACTTTGAGATCAACAAGAAACTGAAGGGAGTGACTGTCTTTCTCTAGCTATGACTGGATAAGCTTTACACACTTTATAGATGTATTCACATTTGATTTTCCATATTAACCTTGAAATTCTCCTACAGTACAATTAAGGAGTAAAAAAAAGATCAAAACAACTTATTATAAATGTTCTATGTGTATAATCAGACTAATACAACAATAGTAATAGCTCTCAGCAGTAGAAAAGTGAATAAGGTGGTTAAATTCATGTTTTAGAAAGCATAATCAATTGAAAACACAATAGCCTTAATGATATTGATGTTAAACTACAGCTGATCTATGACTTCTTTGTGCTACATCATTGTTCATTATGACTGTATGAAGGCTGGTCTACATTTCCCTCGTTGGATGTAGTCAGTGTGTCCATGGGGGTGAGTATGTGTGTGTACCCACCAACGCCTGCCATTACGCAGTTTCACAGAATAACAGAAATGTGTTTCCTTTCAGACTAGATTGAACTAAATGGTGGCCACCTGAAACAGAAATGCTGTTCTCTAAAGCCACTAGTTTAATATAGAGCTATGGCTGGACTGCTTCATTTTCCAATAGACTGTCTTCCATCTAGACTATATTTACTGTGATTTCCACCACTGTGGGCTGCAAAGATCAATCTTGTGTGTGCATTATGGGCAGTACTTTGCTGCAGTGGCCACGAAATGCGGGCTTGTGACCCTGTGGGCAGTGTCAACTCACACACTGAAGCGAATTATTTTGACTTTTATTCTAGTTTGCGCAATGTAGGGAGCTGAGAGATAACCCATGAAAGGCTGGCTCCCTAATTATCAAAATTTTACACTATTAAAAAACAAAGGCATCAGCATTCATTGGTTACAAGTTATGTATTTTTTTTATTAATTAGTACCTTGTCTGTCAGTTATGTCTCTCAAGTCTTGTGCTGATTAGTCCACATGCACATTTCTTCCTTCATGTTCAGTCTAGGGCCCATTTCCAGTAGGTGGTGAATGTGTTGTTGGTCATGATGCCCCGCTGCTGGAATTACCTTCCCCCCAGTTACTGCTCAGTTCTGCTGATTTCACTCCTGGTGGCTATTGTCCTGACAGCCCATTCAATTTGGGATTGACTTCCCTTTTCCATAAAACAAAAGATTAGCCAAGCACACAATGTTCACAATGCCATTGCTCAATCATTACGGTGGGGTTACTGACAAAAAACTAAAAAATCTTGCAAAGTTTGGTTCGAGTCTTAAGGGGCTCGATAACAGGAATACTTTGTTTTTTTCTCTTAACCTAATCTAAGGATCTTATCAGAGGATTCCTGCAGAAGAAATAATCTTTTGCAGAACAGAAAGATGTAAAATACATTTTAGAAACATCTTACAGATACCTAGAGTATTTTAGTGGACAACAGCAGATAAGAGGGAAAATCACAGTATATTAGTCAAAATATCATGCAAACCATTAGGAATACCGAAAAAATGATATGGGATAGAATTATGAGGGAAGTGGTTTTTTGCAATTTTATATGCAGTGAAAATTTTCTTAACTATTAAAATTCGACATATCGTGCATCTTCTTCTTCTAACTAGATACTTCAGGCTAAATATAACAGAGTACAAAGTTAAGAAGAAAATTTTGTATTATAAAACTACAAATTGCCTCACAGGAGGCTAAAATTGTTTCAGATTGCTTTTCTTCTGTGTTCTGCTTAGAGGTATATTATACATAATATGAAACATGACCAGTGGTTTGATATACTTATTAAGAACATCACATAGCCATTTTGGGAAACTGCTGTTTCCCTGGAGACCAAAAGCAGAATTTATCTGGACAATTTCAACCTCAGCAGTTTATGAATCAGAAGTTTTGAGCACCCTCTACTCAAAAATATAGTAAGGTGGGTATGAAAAGTTGAAAAAAACAAGCATTGGACTAAAAATTCTCAATTTAAAGTCCAGGCTAATCAGCCAGGGAAGAATTTGTCTCATAGCTATGGTTGTCTGAGTTAACCATCACCTAGACTCACTTTACAGACAAATCAGAAAATCTGTCACTTCAGAACACTGTTTTGCTAGACCTGTTTTGATGTTTTCTTTAGGATAAGTTGTGTCCTAGACTTCATATGCTGGACTCTTGACATTTAATGCACAAGAATTTAGGTCTCTCTATAAGTGAGAAAAAGGTTCAAGCTCTCATTACCGTCACTGGACACCCAGACAATTCAGTCAAGGGGGTCTGGGGTGTCTAGTGAGCCTTTCTGACTGAGGCAAATGATTACACCTGGTCTACTGACTGGCACTCTGGGCACTGTTCACTGAATTGCATACCCAGCACAACTGCTCAGTTCTACATGTCAGCACCTACAGGGAGTGGTCCTTGGTATGCTGAATGTCACTAAATTAATAGGAGTAAGTGTGAAAGGAATCCACTGGAAGCCGTTCATATGTACAAGCTGCACTGCAGATACTGAGTCAAACATGTTCCATCAGTGGTGGGCAAGTAAATTTTATGCAGCTCTCTAGAGCACGGTTTGCCAATAAAGTCAACATTCCTATGCTGGATATATGTCTGGTACCATCTCATCTTCATATGCTCTCTGTAGATTTGGATGATAACTCTCTGCATTCTAAACAATGTTTCATTATCTGTCCTTCTCTGGTGTCTGTTCAAAATGAACCAGTAAACCAAAATTACCTTAAGATAGAACTTCACGTAATTTTGAGAAAAAGATGCAAACATACAAAGCTCTTCAGTTCCTGAAATGCCAAGAAGATTTTTCTTCTCCCTGAATTGTGAATTAGTGGGTTATGCTTTGTCTACAGGCCATTGACTTTTCATGCAATTCCTTCTGTATCTCATTTTTTTACAGTATATCTTAATGGAAGCTGAAGATTCTGTAAGAAGGCTTGAAAATAAAATCTTTTTTGTGTAAGCAAAGTTGTTCAGGTTTTCAGACAGCTTATATACAAACTGTCTACAAATAGTCGAAGCGTCTATTTTGTTGCCAAAATCAGTCATTGGGCGGACAAAATTCAAATTAAGGTAGAATCATCCCATTGTCGTTCTAAGGTCATTTTAAGAAAAAAGTATAAATGGAAACCTGAAAAAATGCATTAAATTAGGCATAATTTTTTTTTTTAAACCAATGCTACATAGTGGCCTTCAAGTAAGGAACTAATGTGGTTGGGTTTTGAATAAGGTTAAATACCTGTACTGGATCTGTCTGAGAGTTATTTTTTCTCATAGCAGCTCTATGGTTCTGTGTTTTGGACTTGTGACCAAAACTGTGTTGATAACTCACAGATTTTTAGCTATAGCTGAGCAGTGCTTAAACAGCCTCAAGGTCTATCCTGATCTTTGTGCTGCCATCCTGTGAGTAGGCTGGAGGTGCACCAGAAATTGGAAGGGATACTGCCAGGACAGCTGACCCCAGCTGACCAAAGGAACGTCCCCTACCACACGACTTCATGCTCAGGAATAAAAGCTGTTTTATCTCTGATAACAATAGATGTAATTTTTCAAGTTTGTCTTTTCAACTAATTCCAAACTATTCAGCAGGATTTCACTTTGCATATGGATGCAATTTCATCAGTTTGCATATGGTGCATATGGTCAATTTGAGCTGCATTTGAGCTGAACAAAATTTATGGCTGTTATGATTGCTTAAAAGAGTAATTTCCTGTATGTTTTATAGTTTGCCAAAGATTGTGCACAGTTATAATACTTGATGCCCTGACTGATAGTGTAAATTCATTATACCAATGCTTTGTAGTCATACTGTAAAGGATAATTTCTCCAAGGAATTTATAAACCAATACACAAGGATACTTATTTAATAGACAAAAAAACTGAATATAGAGTTTCTAATGGAAACTGGCCATTCTTAAATTGATTATTAAGGGTTTCCAGCTTGGGTGTTTCCTCAAGATCAGAGGACTAAGTCTGTGTACTAAATTCCACTCTCCCGAAAGAGTGATCAAGATCTTAATTGGGCCATCACAGTTCCTTAGTGAGTCTGAAAGGGAGATGAAGATAATAATCTCTACACATATTCCTCTTGGTCAAGGATAGCACTGTTGCCATGACAGCTCATGCCACTAATTTCATCTGCAGGTCCAAGAGAAGGAAAAAGGTAACAAGTTTTTCAGGTTATCAATTTATTTTCTTCTTTCTTCTTCTTCTCTATCACTATCTTGGCAACATCTGTTACATTTACATTGGTTAGTCCTTCAGCATTGTTACCATATAAAATGTAATTATTTTCTACATTTATCTGGTTTTAACTAGAAGTCAATTATCCTTCTATGCCTGAAAGATTTAGAAGCATTTATTCTCTTACAAATCGAAATTCCTTCTTCTATTTGCATGCTTTCAGAACTACCAAATACAAAGCTTTATAAAGAGAAGTTATACTAAGTGAAATTATCAACAGAAACTTTATAATCTCAGATCAAACTCAACAAAAAACGAAAAAAAACAAAGCACCAACTTCTATGTTATAAGTTAATAAGTATTGAATTCTTATAACAAAATAGCCAATTTTTCAGAAGCCTTCACATTTAATTAAAATGGGAAAGGGATTGCAACTAATAATATATTTCAGCATTCACAAAAGTCTGTCTTCCATGGTACTTGTAAAAATCTGGTCTTGCTTGCTTAAGATTTGAGGATCCTTCACTATCCCATCGAAGATAAAATTGTGTTGCTAAAAAGAATGAAAAAAATCCATGTAATTTCCTAGCAGCTTGCAATCAAGGGGAATTGGGATCTGTAATGTGAATACCCCAGACAATGCTTTACCGAAGATAATTGTTAATTATCATCACCTGTTTATAATTTCAGTTAACAGTGTGCTTTGACTAAAGATGTTTCCTTCTAGAGAGTGCTCATACTTCCTTCTGAAGTTAAAAATAAACAGCATAAACTCTGATATTAGGGCAGGACTCTCTTTGCTTGAAAACAAGCAGTGAAACTGGTTTCTCTAGGCTTCCATGTATGGGGAGAAATCAACATACCCCAAAAATAATAGACTTTTTTTACTACCTCACAAGGAGAGGTGACATGTATCCAATTTCTAGTTGAAGCTCTTGGGTCCTGCTTGAGTAAATGTCACCCACTTAGGGTCTTCACTGTACTGCTGTGCCAGATTTTTTACTGATCAGAATCTCCTCTACATAAGATTTCAGTATTTTGTAAACCACATATGTATAGTTAATTTTTTTTTGAAGGTCAAAATCTAGCTTTACAAAATCTGCCTGTAACGGTGGGAATCCATATTAGCAAACCATTTTAAACACTGGTGAACTGAGACATGAAATTTCATTTGTTGGTCTGGTTTGAAATAAAAGCTTGTTGAAATGTAATTTGGTCTTTAAAACTGCCTGTTCTTTTTCATTCCCTCCTTATATAAGAAGAAAATTTATTCTAGAGGTCTGAGCTCTGATCTTGCAACAATAATATTAAACAGCTTTTCCATTGCCGTGCAATAGCAGTGGATAAAGCACATAAAAGGCAACTTGGTCATGAGTGAAAAAGAACGGTTATGAGCTTTCAATCATAGGCCAGACTGGTATTAGTTTAAAAGGATATTTATGGATCAGATGTTCAACAGGAAGACTGTCTTTTTCTTTATATATTTAAGCACAAGTGTGATTTTCTTTAAGAGATACATTGATGTAGAATAAAATGAAAAAATAAATTAATTTGGCTATTTTTAAATACATTACACCTAGACATTCAGCATAAATCTAAGGAAAGGCTTTAGGCTATCCTCAGATTCATCTAATGCTGCAGAGGCCTGAAAGGGCGAGTTCAGTAAATGTTCATATAAAGCTGAAAGTGAAATGCTTTAGAGAGTTGCAATGCAGGTTGAATGAAAGATCCCAGGAACTGTGGACTTCTGCTGTTATTTGCACAGAGAGTTTTTGAAATCAAAAGCTTTGCTCAGCCAGAATTATGATAAAAAGAAGAGTTCTCAAAATAAGGCCACCCATGTAGGGATGATGTAAATACAGTCTGTCAATGTGGTGGGTTTTTTTTATTCAGTGAAATTCCTTCACTTTGGATTCTTTTTTAAATATATGAGTAGTTCTGTGAAGTCTGTTGCAAACAGAACTGTGCACCAAAATGTGGGCATGTATATTAATGTTTACTGGGTGGTGGATGGAAACCACTAGCAGGAGGAGCCCATAGCTTGGTACATATGTATTTTGAGAATGTAAAATATAACTTAAAATAACAAGAAAGAACTGACTAGATGAGAGCAATTCACCTGATATATAATTCACCTTGATGCCCTGTTTAAAGTGTTTGAGGCTCTTTAACAAATTGTGAGAAAAGGAATACTACTTATGTTACTGAATGGTATGGATAATATACATATATCCAGAGATCAAATGGAGGATCGTAAAATACACTGGTGAAGAATTCAGTAGCTTGTGTAGTGAGCTCACCTTTATCTTGTTCATCAGGTTTAATTTCAGCAGATGCTTTCTTTCATTATTCTTTCTGACTTTTCAGTTTATCTTGCCACAAACACCACTTAACACTATAAAATATCCTGTTCATTTTCAGCTAGAATTTTTCCTTAGTTAATTTTTTCCATGTGTTTTGGGAAGAGAGAGGTGGGAAAGGAGAGCAGGAGAGAGGCTTCAATTTTTAATTATTTACTCATTTAGCCAATTAATTTTTTTAGTGATTAAGATGTTTTAGAGCATTTGAGGCTCACAGAGTGATTTAACCTCCTTCAGCAGTAGGTATTTTGCCTCTATTTGAAAGAGCATGTTTAGGAGTCCATAGCATTGTATTGAAGCACACAAAGTATTTTTGTTCTACCATTACAGAATTGCACCAGAATAACAAGACTCTTTCACAAATGCCCTTTTATATGTTCTTTTGAAATTGCATACAGTATTATGTTACTAATGCAGGCTGTAAGGTTTTCTTTAAAAGTGTCAGAGAAATGAATGTAAAAACCCCTTTCTGCTGGTGGAAATAAACATTATGCTGAATAAAAGCTTAGGATATTTCATCTTCCTTTGCTGTGCAAACAAAATAGGCAAGTCTGGCGTTGTTTGCTGAATGTTTGTACTGTATGTATTATTTGTAGAAGGACATAAAAAGCTAAGGAAAAACATCATAGACTGTAAAATATGATATTTGAAACAGACCATGACAAAGTATGTAGACTTATACACATTTAGGAGCAGCTTTATGAATTATGAGTTATAGAAATGGCCTAGTTGCTCATACAAAATTATGACTAATTTAATAATTTTTAACATGGTAGCTAATAGGCATCTATGTAATACAATTGAAAATTTGATTAGGAAGAAAATATGTACCTTATGTATACGTATATATTTTATAAAAACCTCTCAGTTACACAGGCAAAACCTGGAATAATTTTACTCTACAGTGTGACATGAAACAGCATCCAAACTGTAGCATGATGTTGATACTTGACATACTGTAAGAGAGAGTTTTTTTCTGTAGCACTTTGACAGCTGTTTTTTTCAGTACTGTATAAATGTCTTTGAAATCATAGAATCATAGACTGGTTCGGGATAGAAGAGACATTCAAGTCCCAACCGCCTGTCATGGGCAGGGACACCTTCCACTGGACCAGACTGCTCAAAGCCCCATCCAGCCTGACCTTGAACACCTCCAGGGATGGGTCACCCACCACTTCTCTGGGCAATGTTTCAGTGTCTCACCACCCTCACAGTAAATAATTTCTTTCTGATATCTAAACCTGCCCTTTTTCAGTTTAAAGCCATGACACCTTT